>VYXH01007835.1:277426-289671 GCA_013397275.1 Burhinus bistriatus
TTTGATAGCCAGGGGTGTGGGGGGGGGGTCATTAAATCAGTGAAGAATCTAAAAGGTGGGGAGGGGGACAGGGGGCAGGGGAGTAGGGTAGAAAGATTTACAGCAAAAAACAACATACAGCTTGAATCCAGTCCAAGAGGAGCCACAGGGGGCTGGTGCCAGTCATCACTGATGAAAGGGTTTGGATTTGTCAAGGAGAAAGATGTCGTGTAAAAATTGCGTTCAAAGCTCCGGTGAAATTGCATTAAGGGGCTGGTCCCTACCATTTTTGCCTGAGCAATGACTCCAGGTTTGTGCACTCTAGGATGCACACTGATCCCCTCCTTCATGCCTGGTCTTCCACAGTGGCCCTGCGGCTTCTGCTAAGGGCAACGCTCCCCGCAACGCTGACCCAGGCTGGAGGGAAATGCCGTGTTTAGAGAAACGGCTGCTTCAGCACTCACTGCTGGATTTAACTGTTTAGCAATGTTTTCCAGCCACGTGACTCCCTCCATCACCCAGCCCAGCCGGAAGGCTTAGCCTCTTTGGAGTAGTTCTTTAGTTGTTTTTTTTTTCCCAGTGGAAATTTGCTATAGCTATGATATGCCTCAAAATCCTCCCCATGTGCCTGCTGATGGGGCAGAGAGCCCCACAACCCACCCCTGCCCAGGGGAGGGCTCAGCAAGTGGCCACGAGCTTCTCCTAAACCTTGCCAGCCCCTCAGTGCCCCTGGTGTCCACTTCCTTAGCATCAGGAGATGGGGGGACTAGTAATCTGTACATTACTAGTAATTGTAATTTGCTTGATTTAAGGGGCTGATGGGGTCCCCTCTAGTATTTGGCATGGGGATGTTACCCTTGGCTATGCTCATACTCAAGGGCAGAAGTTTCCATCAGCAACTTAAAAGCGTTATAATGGAAACAAAAAAGGCAGAGTCAATATTAAATCTCCACCAGTGAAATCTGAAGCATTCAGCAACTGAATGCAAAACACAAGCCAGCAAACACTCTTCCAGCAAGCCATACACTGTTACCTTTTGACCGAAGCAGTTGGTCAATATTCAGGGTCTTATTCTTCCCAGTGGGCTGGAGGAATTAATGATAGTGCCAGGTATTTCTTTGATGCAATACTATTTAGTTTGAAAGACTGTAAACAGAGCCTTATTTCACTGAACTAACTGGGAATCAAGTAGCAGATTTGCCTATTTTCGGTCGTGTTACACTCAAAAAAATCTTCAGAGCTTCTTCTCAGACTGACGATGCAAGGTCTTCCTCATTGTCTTCTCCCAGGCACAGTTGCTCCCAGAGTGCTGAGCAGTGACACAGTGCATTTGCCCAAACACCCCCAAAGAAGGGCTGGCAGCCCCCCAGGTCAGCTGCTCGGCAGCTCCACACCCTGCTTGCCTGTTGGGCGGTGGCTCCTGTTGTTTCAGCCCTCTGGAGGGGAAATACATCTGCCTATATTCACCCCAAATTAGGGAAGGCCAGAGCCAGCACCAGTCCTGGCAACGAGGACCGGGGCAGCGACCTCAGCCCCACACGTCCCCGCTTTGCCCCTCCACCCCCCAGGCACTGGGCTGCTCTCTGGTGAGTGCACCGGCCTCCGGCTGTCCAGCTTTTCACAGGGTAAAATAAACACCCCACTGCGAGCTCTGCTTCACCCCAGGGCATAGCAGGGACTTTTTCAGAGGCGTTCATGAGATGTGAAGGGTTTCACCAGCTGCTGTAACCCTGCAGCGTCACTTCAGCTGCAAAGACACGTGCACCACACCTACATCTTTTGGGAATTTCCCTTTATTTCACTTTCTAAAATGTCACCCTCATAACCTTTTAGGTTATAGGCCTTCCTCTCCTCACAACACCATCAGCCCAAGGCTTGAGGGTGAAAGTTTAAAGTCTCACTGTGCTCATCTGGACAGGTTCTTAGGGACCTTCACATCAGGCCCAGTTCTGCATGCTCAGTCCAGGTTTTGCACCACATGCAAATGTAACTCCTGGTTTCAAGAGGGTTTTGTTGGCTTATTGGGTTGTAGCCATGATGAGAATCAAGCTCCCTCTTGAAAAGAAGCAGTGTTATTTGTGCCACAAGACCCACAGCTGTCCCATGCTGTGGCCTAGGCAATATGCAACACAGCTCCAGCAACACGAGAGATAAATCCAGGCTTGAAGCATGAGTTCATTTCTCGCTGTTTTTTTTTTCTAGCTGAGTTGCAGCGTCACCATTGGCATAAACAGCCCTGACTTCTCCATCAGCTATTTCCTTCTTCACTTCCTCCTGCACCAAGTGCGTGTTTTTCACATTTGTATAGTACTTGCAAGCTCAGAAAAGCTCATCTGACTGTGACTGAAACTCTGGCACATAGCTTGATTTTTTTTCCCCTTTTACTGAACTATTTTTTGCGTGATATGCTGCCAACTTCACTTTTCCCCCCTTCCTTCTATATAAACAATATTCCTCTTCCAGATATTTCTTACACATTTGATAAAATGTGTTGCATACATAAGATGACTTTGGCTCAATTTTGTAAAGATTTGGCATAATGCAATATACTAACTCAACTTTGATTCACTAAAAAAATATATGTCATTAAAAGCTGTATATACTTCTGATTTTAGTGTACAGCCGTGATTGACTGTTTCAGTTTTAAGTGATGAAGGCATGGCCAAATATAAATAAAAGCTGTACACCACCTTTCAAAGACGTGCCTTTTATTTATTTTACAGGAATGGATTAGGTTCTAAAGTTTTCAGGAGGTGTTGCTTTACCAGTGGCACTTCTGCAAGTACAGCGGTGTTAACCTTGGTTCCCTGGCCAGATTCCAATGTGGTTAATTATATTCTGCACACTGTGAAATTCCCACATAATTTTCAATTAAGGAAGTTATTTGCCACTTCTCCCACTCCTTGAAAATTGTTGGTAAGATCTGCTGCATACAAAATGGCTGCTGTGCTCCATCCCAGTGGTGACTGCATATTAGCCAACACTCATATGCAAAGATGCCTTGGATATAAAATAAGTTTGGTCCTTTATTCTGATCAAGGTCAGCAGAAATTCTTTGGTCTGGTGCCTCAGAGGCAACAAAGGAAGGACAGAGGCTGGGAATGTATGAAGATGTCAAAATGCATGCATGAACCTCACCTTCTTAGGACTGTTTGGAGCCGACCTGCACCCAAACTTTAACTTGAATAGTGAATTATTTGCATTAAAAGCCACTTATGTGTTGTTGAACCCTAGAGAGGGTGACAGAAGGATTACATCTGGCTGTTAAGGTCTCCCCCAGAAAAGGAAACATTCAAGCTAACATTCATACCACCCTTTCAAGGACCTCCCCAGGCTGGGTGGCCTCTGGCAGTGAACTTTCCTGGCGAGCACACTGCTTGTTGGCTGAGATATCTTCAGACACAGCCAGAGTTGCTTTGCCCTTGTCTTGCTGCATGCACACAGCGTCCCAGCAGACTCTGGTCTTGTTTTCCAACCCATCTGCCACCCCAGGATGTTGTTGTTCATGAGGGTTGGGGAAGGGCAATGGGAAGGAGACTATCTGTGAGACTGTGACCTCATGTCAATAGCTCGAATTTCATGCCAGATACTCAACACCATGCCTCGTTTACAAAATCCCAGAATCACAGAATGTTAGAGGTTGGAGGGGACCTTTGGAGATCATCTAGTCCAACCCCCCTGCCAAAACAGGTTCACCTAGAGCAGGTTGGACAAGAATGCATCCAGGCAGGTATTGAATATCTCCCAAGAAGGAGACTCCACAACCTTTCTGGGCAGCCTGTTCCAGTGCTCTGTTACCCTCCGTTTAGCTGGTGAAGAGCCTTTTCCAACATGATCAGGTCCGCCATTCCACATCCCTTGTGGCCTTCCACCTTCAACATTCACTGACAAGGCCAGGTCATGCTCCAGCCAGCTATCAGAGAAGACACTGCCAGGATCATTGAGTGCTTCAGCCTTCACAGACAACACCAAAAAGGGAAAAGCCCTTCCAATTCAGGGTGCGTGCTGGAGTGCTGTTGGCCAAACCAAGGCTAACCTTGGGCACAGGCTCAGCAAACATGTCTCCTGCAAGGACAGGGTTGTATCTGAAGTCACATTCCTACATCATCACGTTCTCCCCAGTCCCTGTCTACAGTGGCTTGTTCCTTTCCACCTCTGCAGGGCCTTAAGACACTTGAGTCTTCATTCTTCCCTTCCAGCCCTTCCAAGTTTGGCTCACTCCCTTACTATTAAATTAACAAACATTATAGAACAGTTTTCACCAGCTCTCCTTCCCCTCTTTTTCTTCATATTTTCTATACCCCCTTGTCACTGCTACAAACTGCCATGTTCAGCATATTCACTAATTTTTGGATTTCCCTGTCCCTTCTCATGAGAAACACATCCTTTTGTGAAGAAAAAAAAAAAAAAAAAAGAGAAAAAGCTTTATTCTCTCCTGTATTTTTTTCCAACCCTGGCTGAAGATTCCTCTGCACTGGAGAGGGTGGCCGTTCCCTCTCTTTGCAACGACCTTATGTGACACACACAGAGTACTTTGCATACTGGTAGGTCTACCCTCTCTAAGGGTCTGTAACAAATGTGTGGCCCTCCTTTCTGTCTCCATTGTACATACAAATACATATGTAGATGCTAAGTCTTCTGTATTGCAACACCATCTCAAAATTGCCATGCTGCCAAGGTCTCTTCTTGCAAGACAGCTTGTAAGCAGATCCCCCACCTGCTCACTTTTGCCCAAAGTCACACCTGAGCAGTCCCCCTCACCTGGTACATCCCAGACAAAGTCTTCTTGCCTCCTTATTCTTGCCTTGTACTCTCACCCCTCAATTTTATTTCAACATGACTCATTACTTCTAAGATTTTAAGCAGGTAAATTGAATTATCTTCAGGAGGAGCTGACAGAAGCCATCATGTTAGTGAGAGAAGAGTGGTGGAAGAGTCCAACCTGGCATCTTTTTCTACTGACAATGCCCTCACCATCTCATTTATTATAATGTTCTCAGGAGTAGCCTATTCCATATCTTTGTCAACATAAGGAAGGTCTCCCAAGGCATTACGTTATATTATGGATTGCTGAAATTGAGGTTGGCTATGCCAAAAGTACTTTTCCAAATACAGTCACTCTTTTGAAGGCCAAATTGTTCAATAATGGCCTACATCTGTCAAACAGGGGCACTTCCACTGACCAAGTGATAAATTTAATCCATGAGAAAGCTCAGAGCACATAAATTATATTGTTCCCTATCCAACTAAGCTAGAGAGTAGTTAACTCACTGTGAAGCCGTTATTTTATAACATCTGAAAAAATGTTCATAATAACAGTTCTGTCGAGGCCGTTTTAGAAGTGGGTATAATATTGGAGTGCCTGTGGTAGTGACCCCCTGGGAACAGCCCCTTGTAAACCATTCATAAACAACATGGAGAGGGGGAGCTGTGTGTGTGGTCTTGACTTGATCTTGCAACTTTGGGAGCTGAACAGCTCAAGGTGGATCCATTTCATAATCGCCTTATTTGTTTTGAAATCTCTCAGCATCCTTCAGATGACCTTCATAGGAGCACGAAGCAAGAACTGTAATTATTATTGTACATAAATCTAATGCTTATCACAGCGAGGCCCTCAATCTCTACTGGAACCTCTATGCATTACTGCAATAAAAACAAAGTAATACTCTCACTAATTACAAAACAAGTACTTAATCTCTCCGTCAGTAAATCTGATGTTGCCAGCATGGCTCACAGACCTAGGTCTGGTAACTGGCAGACAATAAATTCTACGAATGCTACGTGACAGACATCTATTTTGAAGATCCCTCTCAGCTCCTTGACTTCCCATGAGTTTCTCAAAATAACTCGGTAAACAACCTGCTAATGTTGAAGGTGGGGGCACCGCTAAAATTGGTCCCTACTTGTCCACACAAGCCCTGGGATTCCAGGACTTCAGCAGTCTGAGCATTTTGTGGCCATGCTGGGCATATGAAGTGACATATATTGCAATTTCTTGGCTAACTTGGATTAATGGTGGCATTCAGACCACTCCGGCTTGTAATTTTTAAAAGGTCACCTCAAAGGCCACCGGTGCAGACACAAGAAGAGACAGTGTTCTTATTTTATACCGCTGCACTGCAGAAAGTCCCAGCGACAGAAGGAAGTTAGAGATGGCTGTGGATCCAATAGTTTTTAAGAGTTTGGCAGTAGAAGCAGCCACAGGAACCCAACTTTGCAAACTATTCCCTTCCCCCAAATCCTTATTAATGTAATAATATAAGGAATAGCAATGCTTTACATCAGAAAGGGGAATATATCGAATAAGCTTGTTATAGCTCTGAAAAAGTCTGCCTGCCACTTCACAGAACAAACAAGAAGGTGTTGTTCTTGCCAGAAGGAGGTGAAATCTTATTTCAAAACTTGTTTAACAAAATGTTATCATCAGAATATGAAGAAGGGGAGAAAGAAGAACAGAGATTACCGGAAGGAATAGTACGTGGGCCTTGTCATAGCAGGATGGGATATTGTCATTTCTGCTAAAAACATAAATAAAATATCTTCACAGAGGTGCAGAACTTCTTAAAGATCTGAATTAAAGTAGAAATAAGAATTATGGCCTCAATGGACAGTAAATGCAATCTAATCCTGCCATGCTTATCTTTTTACTGCATGATCAATAAAGTCAACTAGGGAAAAAAAGCTGTGACAATTACAGCAATTGTTTCTTGTGCAGCAAGGTTTGACATCATCTGATGGGAGGTTAATTAATAGTTAACTTGACAGCACAATTACCTAGTGAAACCACGTTGTTAGACCTCTGGCTGTAACTAACTTGTAATTTGAGAAGAATTTGCTCACATCTGGCTCTGGCCCATGTCGGAGACTGGGGACTTTAATGGCTATTGACTCCTGCAGGTATTTAGATAAGTCTTATGGGTTGCTGCCTCATGAAAACAGACCCTTGTTTGCTCCTTGCATGCGATCGTTGGGAGTATCATCTGTATTTGTTCTGCTCTGGAGATAACAGTAATGACCGACTGGCGTGGATGTATCTAGACAGCAGCGTCCTGCTGTGCTCCAGTCCAACACACGCAGGTGCCAATGCAGCCACATGATGTACAACCAGCAAGGAGAGCATGGATTTCTCCTGATTGATATCTAAACATCAGTTACATAAACACAGAATTAACTCAAAGGAAGAGCAAATCAGTCTGTCCTGAGCTCTACACCAGATGACGAACTGCACCAGAACATGAACTGCATTTTCCCACTTGGGGCTCTCCTAATTTAATGGTATGGCGCTTCACGGGTATATGAGTTGAAACACACATCCTTGGCCCAAGCCCACATTGCCTGGGCTTCTCAGTAACGTCACATCTGTGACTATTGCCCAGAAGGGCAAGGACCGGCACATGGATTCCTTGCTGGGTGAGCTGCTGCAGTTGTGTATGTTCATCAGGCAGTGTTTATGACCCGCTTCTCTCACTCTTCTAAGTCTCAGTTGATGTTTGCACAACCTCTAACAGAAAAGAGGCTGCTTTGCTTCTGAAAACTAGCTAATAAGTTACTCCTCATAACTTCAACAGTTAAAGTCCACTTCTAAGACCTAGACAGTTAGTGGACATACAAAAAAGCAAGTCTACTCTCCATTTGTGCCTATACTACTAAGTTAAGCAATGCCTGGAAAGAGTCCCAAGTCCTAGAAAGAGAGATCATCCTTACTGTTAAGCTGCTGGAGTGGCCCAATTAAGGCACAGTTTGGGCCAGCGCTAGCTAGAGTGTCCCCCAGCGGTTCCCAGGCATGGTTTGGGAGCCAGAGGGTGTCCAGGAGTGGGTGTTCTACACATAGCCACCCTGCTCCAAACGCCAAGGTCCTCTGCCTGCCCAGGCACCGGCTGCTTGGCCTCACGAGGGTCAGACCCAAGCACGTTTCCTGTACTAACACACACGCAGCCTCAACTCCCAGAAGAAAAAGCTGGCTTAAAGCTGTCAGAAGATATAAAAAAGAGCAGATCTGCTTAGTCCTTAATGATGGAAAAAAAAAAAAAAGTTAAACCAAACACTTTCCAAAGCTAAAATAAGGACTTCACTGAGGACAGAAGTGTCTCTTCATTGAAATGCTACTGGATGAGTTTTATACACAAAAATGTAGTTATTTTTAACTTGATTTCAAAAGGAATTTTATTTTTCTTTTTTTTTTTTTCATTTTCAGATTAAAGTGTATTTTTGCTTTCACTTTCTCCATTTCTCTGCTCTGCCTTTCTCCACTGGAAAAAAGAAGCAGGAAACTGGAGAGAAAAGAAGGGGAGCTCTTTGGGGTTCTGCTCTTACTTGTTTTTCTTCTGTTCAGAAGATGGTAAGAAAGAACAAAACATTTCTCCTGCCAAAGAAGAAACAGCCATAAAATCTACCTAGCTGCTCAAAAGAAGATGGGAAACGAGGAAGAGAATTGCTGGAAAAAAATTATAATAGACAGAGTGCCTGGGCAGAGAGAGGTAAGGCACTGGAAGCAAGGTTGCATGTAACGGTTGACTGGAGATGAAATCCATCTGGAGCTGACCAGCTGCTTTGAGTGTTTGCTCAAGCTGTACCAACATGACTCGAACAATGATTCTTCTGCTGGTCCAGGTCCAACCTCAATTCTTTAGCTCAGTCTGCATGCTCTGGACGTCTGCATCTTTAACAAAAAATAATCATCAAGGTGAAAAGAAGGCTTTAATTGGGCATATGGCACCCTCAAACGGGAAGGACGGAGACAGAGCCCTTTCTGTAGCAAGGAATTTTGTTTAATTTCCTACTTGGGGAAAAGAGACAAGCACTGTAGAGCATAAAAAAAGGGGAAATAGTGTGATATTGGTCAATAAAACAGTGAGAGAAGAAAATTCAGAAAGCCAAGAAAGGATGGACACTAGTGGTTAATATTAATCAAATCAATTAAGATCCATTGAATCAGCAGTGTCACATGTTTGAGATTTATTTCATTTGCAAACTAAATCCTGGCACAATCAGGAGTGATTCAGTCTATATACGGAGACTTTTCTAGAGAAGTCAGAAGTACTAAACACAATCTAGGACCAGATCCTGACTATTTGCATTTCTTATGGGAGAAGATGCAATGTAATATGTCAGTGGCAGAATGTGGTCCACTGAAAGAACTCCAGCACGCATTTATCCTGATCATGTATTCATTTCATTTGGTATCACACTAATTTGACAAATTCGAAGGTAATTTACTTTGAAAAAATATTTTTTTTTAATGTAAAGATAACTGTAAGGTTCCCTAGTGCTTCACAAAGCCTAAAATAGAGTCCATTTCTCCCATTTCTAATTTGCAAATTCATCTCTGTATTTAACACACCAGTAGTGCCATGCAAGCGCTTGCAGTATGGCATTAAGAGCCATTGGCCTGAAAAAAAGCCATGGAGACAGTGCAAATCTGAGACATTATTAAGCATTTTGCCATTTGTGGCTGGTCGTGCTTACATGATGATTACCCATGCTCTCTTCCAGTTATTCAACTGCAATTGCCAACTGAGACTGAAACCCTGGTCACTACGTGGTCTGGGTCCTGAGAGAATAGGGGATTTCATACTACATCGTATTTTGTAAACAACAATTTGTTGCATACAAAAACCCCATAAATATTATTCATCTTGGTGTAGATTTAAAAATGTCAAAGAGCAGGGCTAATTAAGGTTCAATAACATTTAATAATTTGAAGCCCTTTTTTCTGTTTTATTATAGAGAAGAAAAGCAATGGCCATTATGTCCTAATTTGTAAACACTTTATTTGATGGTTGAAACTGGAAAGTATGTTAGTGTTGTTTGTCCTGTCAAAGGCTTTGGAATGGTCTGAAGTCTACAGAGCTACATCTGTTGCTACTTATTGAGGTTTTTTTCCCCCTATTTCTAACACAGTTTATAAAATGAAAAAAAATCTTAAACACTGCGATTAGAATTTAATAAGGGGACTTTTTCCTCCTAACAAAAATTAATTAAACCTTTCTTTGACCTTCCAAAAACAATATATATCTTGTAACACACAAACCCAAAATGTTCTTCAGTTTTCCATCTTGTTTGTGGATGCAAATTCTTGTGGGTACTGAAGTTTAGAAGTGGACTAACAGCAAGGAGCTAAACTCACCGACCACATTTCTGTCCTTTGCACATTCTTGCACCATGGAGGCGCCTGAACATCTTCACAGGAGCACCGAACCACACGGTCCATCACTGCAGTGAGCCACTTCCCCCATCCACTCCTCACAGGACAGAACCCAAACCCAACACCCAGCTTCATTCTGCTGCAGTTTTAAGCACAGAGCTGGAAAACTACTGTCTGCCCCTCACCTCACAGTCACCAGCAATCCACAATTAATTAGTGTGGTTTTACTCTCACAACACCTTAGCAAGGAAGGAAAATTTCATACCTGTTGTACTGGAAACTGAGCCAAGGATTGAAAACAGGTTTGCTGAATACCATCTTAATACCCTGCCCTGTCTGCTATTTGTCAGCTTTGACGGCATACTCACTGCTGTGCCAAAGACCAGCCTAAAGAAAAGCCCTCTCTTTCCATCTTCCTCCCCTGCAGGACAGACACAAAAAAGGGCAACCCACCATCTGTGCTTTTGAGTATGCCATGGGTCTGGCAGAAGGAGTGGGATTTTAGCATGCAGTTAAATAAGATGTAGTCGTCTTGCAAAAAAAAAGTGTTGGAAATTACTCCGCTCCTAAGGGACAACCTAGAAAGAGGCAGAGACAGAGCACAAAGCAGGTAATGAAGAGACCATCAAGACTGGCACCAGCAGCAGAGCCGAAGAATTACAGGACATTGGTGGAGAAGAGTTTTACACCCAGTATTTAAAGAAAGCATATCCTTGGAATAAAAGTGATGATTTCACAGTCAGGGCCATAGGCAGGGGATATATATTAAGCAATTATATGGCAACATCACATGAAGGGACTCAGGGATAAAGGAAGTAGGCGTAAAGGGGCACCCCAAACCTTAGCCTCCTTCCAAGTGGAAAAACTAGGCTATATAGGAAGGAGAGTGTCAGTTTGGGAAAGTGAGATACAAATTATGAAGACACATCTCTTCAGTGTCGCTGCCTCAGCTTTCTAAGATTTTGGAGAAAAATTCCTTTGTGATATTCCAGCTCCATTGAGAACCATGGAGCTGTGCTTTCATCCCATCTTTGTAACACTCCTCTTCTAAAATGTAGAACAGTGCAGACAAATTTTAAAATATTCTGCGGTAAAATTCATACAGCTCACATATTTGTTGGCTTTGAAACCAGTAGGGGTCCAGCCTCCTGGTAAAATCTAAAAGCCAGTATTTATACAATAACAGTACAAGACTGATTCATTTTTCCCCTTGTGAAAACACAAATGCCAAAAAAAAAGGTTAACTAAAACCTGGAAAAAATCTGCTGTGGTAGTGTTTTGTGGGAGCTATCATGCAGGTCTCCTGTGACTCTTTTCTCTTCTGCAATCTGAATTCCCTTATTGTGCTGCATTTCCCGTGCACTGCAGGCTTTGCACTTGCAGATAGGAAAAGGAAACCCCCGGCTACAGTCCATCATATAGGAGGTAGTTCTTCCTACTATTTTCACCTTTGACAGAACTAATTCAGAACATAATGACAAATTGTTTAAGGAAACTTGAGTACAGCTAAGCCAAAGTACAGCAGTACCGCTTCACTGCGCTGCAGACTGAAGTGGAAAGAGCAGTCACATCAGGAGCGACGCTGGAGCTGAGTAAGGCAGACTGATCTGCTCCCCATATAACAACCAGCACAACTAAGAAAAGGCAACGGTGATAGTAGTAGGTGACTCCCTTCTGAGAGGTACAGAGGCACCCATTTGCTGACCTGATGCAATCTCAAGAGAGGTGTGCTGCTTACCAGGGGTTCGTATCAGGGATGTCACCGAGAGACTACCAAGCCTCATAAAGTCCTCTGACTATTATCTGCTGCTGTTGTTTCACATGGGCACCAGTGATACAGCCAGGAGCAGCTTGAGGAATGCCAAGAAGGATTACAGAGCCCTGGGAGCGTCAGTAAGAGACTCTGGAGTGCAGGTAGTTTTTTCATCAATCCTCCCAGTCAAAGGGAAGGGGGTTGATAGGGCCAATTGAATCTGGCAAATCAACAAATGGCTACAGGACTGGTGCCACAGCCAGGGGTTCGGCTACTTAGATCATGGGACTCGCTTTGAGAAGCCTGGTCTACTGGGGGATGATGAGGTCCATCTCTCAGAGAAGGCGAAGAGCATCTTCAGTCATAGGC
>VYXH01007836.1:5981-18031 GCA_013397275.1 Burhinus bistriatus
GTTAAATGTAAAGTTTTGTGTTTTTTTTTTTTTTTTTTTTTTTTTTAAAAAAAAAGAAACAACTCTTTAGCTTTAGGCTAAATAAGAACAATATAAACTGATTCGTGCATTGAATGGTGAAGGGAACTCGAGATAGACAACCCCACTGACGGTCTGAGCCAGGCCCAAGCAGGACACGTCGCTTGCCCCACAGATGTAACAGCTCGGCTATTCAGAAGGACGCTTGAACGCTCTGGATAACCGGCAGAAATAAGTATAAAACCGAAATATCTGGAGACAGCTCTGTAAGCCATGCAGCCACTTCTCCATCCTGTTCAGGCTCCCGACGCTTGCAGATATTACCGACAGACTGTGGAACCCTGGAGCCTGTTCAAAAGCCAAACTACTCCAAAGCAAGCTTTCCACTTTTCCATTCGAAATAACTATTGTCTGCAAGCCCCTTCCTCCCCAACCAGCCTCCTGGTACTGGGTCTGAAGCAAAGCTCTCCACCCGACCTGCCGCAGCCCTCCTGACTCCCACTAATTTATCGGTTCAGTCCCGGAACTTCCCTACCTTGCCTGGGAGAACGAGGCCTAGAAGAAAATGGTTGTTTCAAAACAAACCTCTCAACCATCAGCAAAGGAGGAAGTTACAAAAGATAACAACTCAGTTGTGTTCGAACACGGTGCAGTTTAACTACGGCAACTCAGCTCGCCGAGGAGTCACAGAACTAGTATTAATTTGGAGAGCCTTCGTGCTTCTGGATGAAGCCAAAATACCTACTGCGACACCTTCCCCACCTAATAATTAAACCAGCTCACCTGCAACTTAGCTTGAATTGTTTAATAATGTTGCTGATTTTCTCAAATCTGTGGATATCCCGCTGTTCTTTGCACTGATAGTGAGAAATGACCTGGAAGGCAGAAAGAGAGAGAGGGCAGAGCGCCATCAGTAATTTATTTCAGCACAGGTTTCTCGGGCTCAATAGCAATTATGGGAAACGGGCGGTGACCGGGACAGGGATTCCCTTTGCCTTTTGCTGATTGAATCTTGGAAACTATTTGCAACAATCCTTGTGGTGCTTTCATGGTAAAGCCAGGCTCAGTAATACAATCACCAGGCGGCCTTTCACAAGTGCAGATGGAAGCATGCAAGATATGCAAGAGACGCTATTGTCCACTCCAGGTCTGAATACTCCAGCTTAGCGGCAATTCAAATCTTGGTTCAAAGAGAAAGAAAGTGCAAGGAGAGGGCAAAAAAACCCCAAAATGCAAGAGCATCACCTCAGGTAGAGGAAACAGACACTTGACAAATGCTGGAATAGCTTTTCCTTCCTAAGTCTACAGTGCTGCAGATTCTCACGGACTGAACCTGAGAAATTTCCCATCCTGCACCCCGCAGGATGCGCGGCACTGCTCTCGGAGCCAAAGCAAGCCGTTCCTCCCTAGGAAAAGCGGAACCAAGGCAGCTGGTTTCCTAGGGAGTTCTGTCTCCATCAGGGAACCGAGTCAGACCACGACTGTGCTAAGCTGCCTGCGTTCAGCGCCGTTCCCCTCCTCTTCCTCCCGCAGAGCCATCCAGCAGCAACCTGCAGACCTTCCCGCCTGGCTGCAAAGACTTCCAGGACCAAAAGTTTTTAGGAAGGCTTGCAGCGGGACCCGCAGCTACCTCTCCCCGACCGTTTTCACACGGCTGGTAGCCTACAGATCTTTACTCTTCAGCCAAGCCAGCTCCCGGGCCCAGAACTGCATTTACTGCGTCAGGGGAATGGCACACAATCGCATCATCTTTGTTCCTGCCGACAACCAAAAAGGAGTATTTTAAAAACCTTGTGCTGCGTGCTTTAAGCTCTGAGGAATCATGAAACCAGCTGCTACTGGAAGTGTCAGACGCCCTCGCGCAAGGATGTTAAACTCTTTTCTACCTATGGAGTCACATTTAACAGGCCTGTGAACTAAGGTTTTGTTGGTATTTTGTTATGTTGGGTTTTTTTTTCCTTCAGCACCTTAAAAAGATCATCATGTACTACCTACTTTTTATACCTGCCCAATTATTCACACAAGTACAGGTTTAGCCAGATTCAAGGATTACATTCCTACCAAAGCCTTCATTGTATGCGAGTTCGTTCCTTAACTTTCCAGATAGGTTTTGCTGTTACTGTGATTTGAACACAATTTCAGAGTAAGATTTCGCTTCAGGAGAAAGGAGTCCCGGGGGAAGTTTAAATATATGAATAAAGTGAGAAGAAAGAGCCTTTTAAAGAGTCACCCCTACACTGAAAATATGCAGAGAATTTTTGTAGCAAAGATTGTTCTTTTTCAGTAAAAGATGCGCTTATAACGAAAATACTGTTACGTATCACCAAGGTGGAACTATTTATTACCTACAATAGGTCAAAAAGCAGAACTTGCCAGAAATGGCAGGTGTTTACTTCTGATAGTTTAAGCAGTGAGAAAAGTAACGGCTGCCTTTCCACGTTTCAAAATCAGACATCTGGCCATCAAGGAAAGCACTCAAAAAAAAGCCAAAATCCTTCCTTCAGGTCAGCAAGAGTCTCGGTGCAAAGTCTGAGGAGACCAATCCAGAAACCGAGAGTATGGACGGACAAGCAGCAGCGGTGGTTTTGACCTACGCGTTTTACCTTGCAGAGACAACAGATTGGAAGCGCAGTTACCACGAAAGCCATTGCAATCCAATCGCTTGCGATCCTCTATCCATACTCAGGGTTTGTAGATGTCTTGTAGAAACCAAGACCAGTTAAAATGCCAGGCCAGGAGGAACTGAAACGGCTTATTTCAAGCTAGAGAAGGTTCTTGCCCTGTGCAGAAAGGAATTCTCAAAAAAGTCCCAGGGCTGACAACAGAATGGGGATATGAAACCCTGCCACAGCTCGGGAGAGGGAAATACCGGTCGAGCCCTCAGTTCAACTGCTAGAAGTGGAAATTTTGGGAAGGTCCCGTGAGCTGTGGAGTCACGTCAGCGACTTTCAATATCACAAGGCCTGGATCAATGCATTCTGCCATCTGGCGCGGGCACCTCGCTTTGGGCTACTGCCACACCAGCACTTTCCATCCAGGGAACTCCGTCCTAGGCTGGGCAGAGGAACCCGAAGGGCAGGACTGCCGTATTCACCAGGAAAGTGGCTCTCTCAAACAGAAGCACTTCGTCTGCCTCGATGATCTGAGCAAAGTTCCTCAGGTTCATTTCCAGCTGCTGGACATTGGGGATCAGCTGATAGACTATACTGGACCAAGCCTGTCAATAAAGAAAGACACAACATAAGGGCTGCGTTAGCACTTCTCTGCCTCACCCTTTTGTTATGGAATGTGCTCAAAAACTGATTATTTGTAGTTCTGGGTGTTGACAGACTAGGCAAGGCTGAGAAGCCTCTCCCACCTCCGTACCCAGGTATCTCTGCTACAGTGGAGACTACCAGTGGTACACCAGACCTGAGTAAACTCTTCACTACGTCAAGTTTTTCTCCACATCAGTCACAGAGAAACTAGCATATTATTAAGAATCCTAATTTTAAACTGGTGATGCTTCTATGTACCGCTCCCAGATAAACCTGCTCAAGTTTTCAGAGTTTTTTTTAAACTTGAGCAAGGTCAACATGCAGATGGATACTTGGCAGCTCGTCACTGGTGCAAACAGAAAGCTCTAATCTAACCCAGTGAGTCAGGAACAAGCCCAGAAGGGACCGGGGATGCTGTAACAGGCATCTGTCCCCATTCAGACTCAGGTCCTGCAAGCTCAGCTTCACCTCACTGCCTACCTACTGCCCCAGGTTTGTGTCAGCGCCTGACCGCACGCTTCCCCCCGCAGGAGTCAGGGCGGATATTTGTGTCTCCTATTTACCAAGTACCTGATATTTACCAAACACTCCGACCATCCCACTTGCCAAACACCAAGTTAAAAGCCCAAACCAAAGGCACCAGCTCTGAAGAGCTCTGGCAGGGCTGCGTCTACAATAGCACAGGTCTGCCGCTGCACAAACCGCTCAGAGAAACCAGCGTAACTGATGAACGTCAGGGACGCCTGCAGGAAGACAGGGTAAGCCGCTGCTTGGGAAGGAGGGAGCTGGGTACGGGCTTTGTGACGAGTGATGTCTGGCGTGCGGTACTGCTTCAGCCTCAGCCAAACACAACACACCCTGAAGGCAGGGGAATTTGCTACGGCTTTGGATGGATTTGCCAGGATGGCGCAACCTGCCATCCGAAGTCCCAGTCGGAGTCAAGAGAAAGAGCCAAGTGGTCCTCACCTTCAGTGACTGACTGACCTTCACCAGTCATCCTTCAGTGGCAACCCAGCCACTGCACCACCACCACTGCTTACTAACGTTAGCTGGCGATTGTAACGATCATTTGCTACCAGCGTAGCCCAGGCAGAGCTCACCACTCCCACACCCGGAACACCTCTGACACCGCAGCCAGGAGTGACAGCTAAAAACCCCATTCCTTCCTGAAAGCAAAAGAAATTCCCAGAAGGGTAAACGCTCATCCTTTAAACAGTGCCGCAGAGAAACGTGGGAAACAATTCCACGCTGGATAAACACGACTAAGAGATGCAAAAGCTCATTCTAAAGTAGCCAGGCAAAGTGTTTAAGCTGTATTAACACACTGACACCATGACTCCAACATGTGGAGGGGTTTTACTTTTCCTAATTAAGCCCAGGATGCTCTGATGCCATTTACAACAGGTAACCTCCAGGAGCAGTTGCTGCAGAACTGAAAAGGGCCAGTCACTAACAAACCAGTAGCAACTAACCGCTCGCCTTCCTCATGCTCTTGTTTTCAAGTGGGAGGGCGGAAGCCAGATAAGGAGAGGAATCTGTACAAACCTTGTAAAGTGTTTCATCCCAGATGGAAGTTCTAAAACAAACACATTCCAAGGGACGGGAAAGGCGCTTCAAGTCTTCCTCACGCTCTTTAAAAATCTGGGAAATAAGAAAAGATTAGCAGTTGAGTGTAGCTATTTCTGCCTTCGCTGTGGCTGCTGTACTGCATTTACAGCACGCATTTCAAACAAATCTCGAGTACTGGAGAAAGGACAAGAGCAGAGCACGCTGGCCAGGACGAGCTGGCAGAAACCCCTTCCACTGGAGCAGTGGGGACAAGCAGAGCATGGTTGTCTTGCAATAGATCCGACTAGGACTCGAAGCTGAAATAACTATGGGTGTGTTGTGGAGCGGGAATGAAAGCAGACGCGCACGAGTGTCTCTGAGGACCTAAATTTTGACAAGTCCCCGGTCACAGGCAAAAAGCTCCGTCACTGAGGACAGGATAGGAAGAAAGCACTCGAGGTTCATCAATACGAGCAGCTCTGAGGCACGTACTTATACAGTCTTCTCTTCTCACACCATACTCTGCCCTTAGAAGTTACGGTTACAAAAAAAGGGGAGCAGGGGGAACGGCAAAGACCAGACAGCCTTGTGCCAGGCTCCTACAGAATTGCTAAAAAAGCAGCAGGACAGCCAGCAACGTGCCTCTGCAGGGGAAGACAGGACGACCACCTTCACCTCAGCTTGCTACTTTTAGGAACATTAACTGATCCCCACGAAATGCTGCATAGGCCAACACTTACCGTTTGGGTCCTGGGACACCAAAGCCTTCGGTAAGACTTAGGGAGACAGTGATTTGGCCCAGTATTTGCATGTTCTTCTGAGAAGCAGATACCTTAAAACAGATCTTGACGGGTGTGCAATGATACACATTGAGAGCATATCTGAAGTAAGGCCCCTCTTCTGTCTACCCCTCACTTCAGGGCCTCGCTAGAGTCTGCACAACTATGTAAAGCCAGCATTTGCCCACTAGTCCCAAAACAAATGTGGACAGGACAGCATCAAGAAGATTTCAGACACATCCTTCAGTCTGGAAGGAAGGCAGATGGAAGTGAGGAACAGCTCCTTGAATCAACCCTATGAACAAGCTCTTTGAGCTATTTCTGCACTGAGCTGGAGGGCAGAACTAAAACTGGAAGAGGAGGATCACCACGCTCAGGCTGCATGAGTGATCTGAAGCCAACCTGCTACGTGGAAGAAGTCTGTCTGCGCAGGGAAGTCAGGATGTGGTTTCAGCCACAGGACCTCGCACGGCCTCCTTCGCAGCTGCCCAGGCACATACTCACCAGGAATCAGAAGAAAGTTTAATAAGACTTCTTACTTCAGACAAAAGCCAACAGCCTAAAGGGGCCTCCAAACTTGCTGCAAGCCAGGGAGTGGCCAAGCAGCCAGGGATGTGCTTGTCTAACTCACAAAGCCCATTTTTCTTTTGGTATTGGGAGTTGGTTGCTTTTCAGTCCAAGCTGAAAAAGCAAGGTTGGTAGGAACTCAACATCTTCCAATCTCCCTGCAACCTTTCAAAAGCTCCGAAAAGAACAGAAAACACCAAGCATCTCTGAAAGGTTGATCCCCAGCCTCTGCTGGGGCAGAGGAGTGCTTAAGAGGTGATCTCTGGTCAGGCACGCCAAACTGCAGAGAACAGAATCAACCGACAGAAACCACCTTCTAGGTAACTGGGAAAGTTTCAACTCTTCTTCTTTTTTCTGTTATGCTTTAGAACAGACCCTATGCTGGACTGAAAGCAACAGCTAAAGAGAAACCAACCATCACTGTCACCACCACCATCCGCAAAGCCATCCAAATGGTGAGCGGTGAGTTCAAGGTCGCCGGATTTCTTTCAGTTCTACCTCCCTTCTGGAGCCAAGGTCTGGTGGAAGTATTAGAATCAGTGCTATAAAAGAAAAGGCTTAGGGTAGCTGTCACTAAAAATGGTTAGTTCTGTTTTCCACTAGATTATATGCAAGAGATAGCAATGACATACAATTTAGAAAAAGCAGAAAAAGCTTCAGGGCTTTGACAATGCTTAACATCTGAGAAACCCTTCGAGGAACGGTGCTGATGGGGTGGTATTTGAAGTATGAAATCGCAATGCATTAACACAGTCAAAAGATGTTCTGTTTGGAAAGCATTTCTATGGCAACTATCAGCCTCTCACCAAATCCCGCTGATCCTCCTGCACCAAGTCCATCTTGTGCACTAGACAAAAGATCTTTGCATCAGGAGAGTTCTGAAGAATTGCCTCCAAGCATGACTGGTAGTAGTGCATGTCCTTCTCCAGTTCACGGCTCTCTACATCAAAGACATAGATGAGGACTTCTACGTTGCGGAAGATGTTGTCCCGCTGACTGGTGAAGTAGTTCTCCATAAAGGTGTCCTGTCTGAGAAGGAGCAGAGCAACAAAGCAAAGAGACTCCCATTAGAGCAACCAGGTCTTGCTTAGCATCGTCAGGAAAGGTGCTGCGTGTAAAATACCTCCTGCTAGAAAGGCAAGGTTTGCGTTTTGAGCTAGAGACCCCATCACAGGAGTCTAGACAAGAGCCTCACAGGTGGCCAAATTCCCCATGACATAAGGCTCCCGAAGCATTCCCAACCAAGCCAAGCTGGATGCTCCTGAAGAGCATCTGCTCACCAGTCTCACAGGAAGCTGAAGCTTCCCTCATGTCACAGCTGGCTGCTCAGCGTCCTGTGCAAACAGAGCTACGTTGCTTCTGGACCCAGACTGGCTTTTGGAGAGTTGCATATAAAAAAGCCACAGCAGCAGAAGCTAAAATACAACCCAAACCATCAGCGTGGCGTATTACTACAGGATTTAAATCTCCTTTAAGTTTTGCTGAATGTGGCTCAGGCGACGCATGAGGACATGAGAGCTGATGAAGCTTAGCAAAGTCAGAAGGCTCTGCTGAGGCTCTGTCAGCAGGAGAGCGTTCTTCAAAAAGCTGCTTCCAGGAAGCACAGGATCACTGTCAACCTTCAGCGTTGCTTCTCAGCAGGCGTCCCGTTTGGATCAAGCTGGTGATAAGCAATTCTGAAACCAGTGTCACCTCCCACCACCTCAGGATAAAGCCCAGGTGAAGGGTTCAGGCTTTGTGCCAGCGGAAGAAAGCAGCCAGCAAGGGAAGGGTGGACCTACACACTGCTCCTTTTATGTAGGGATAACTCAAGAGACGGCGTAATCATGCCAACCTCTTCCACCCACCTCCACACATGTTCTATTCCCTCCACACGCAAGCAGCATACTCATCCCTCCGGGGCAGGAGGACCTCTGTTTGTTACATCCCCAGCCTTATTCCCCAGAGCTAACCCCCAACGGTTTCAAAAGCAAAAGAATAAACAGTACCTACCCTCCGCAGTCCCACAGGTTTAACACCAGGTTTCCTAGAAATCTAACATGGGAGTGCTCCACATCGACTGCAAAGAGACAAGAGGAGTTTACCGACTGTACCACACGCCCAGATCAGAGCTACCTCCTCGGGCTGCCAAAAACGCCGTTCTTCCCAACACAGCCCACAATTTGTAAAATCCCATCTAAACAACACTGTTGCACGTAAATCAGTAGCTGAGGGCACTATGGAAAAAGACAGTTCCCAGAGTAATTCAAACCTTCCTACTCCCTACCCAGGACACTATTCTCCCGAGAAGCACAGCAGGTGGTTCCCCTTTACCAACATGTTCTCTGATCTCTGTGGTATTTTGAGAACAACGTTAGTTCCAGCACACTCTGCAAGGCCTTAAGCAAGCCTTAAAAATGAATCAGTAACACAAAGACTGTAAACTTTGTGAGGAGGCCAAGCTTACAGCCAAGAGGAAACTTAATGTCACCAATTCGTGACACTAAGTCCTCACAGGTGCTTCCCAATGAGGAGCGTTAGATCCTGACAATTCATACCCCTCTTTCAGAGGAATCACTTATTGCTTTTTCAGATCAGTGGCTTTGGAGCAAAAAAAAAAATAATAAAAAAGAGGTAGAAGACACTAACTAAGCCTAGTGCATCATCCTGCCAAAACCACGGGCACACAGCAAGATCACTGCATCTCCTGCTGCGCTAGTGATCAGCTGGCTAACAACAGGAAAGCTTCACCAACAAGGAGGACCACGAGGAGGCTCTGAACACTCCTCCAATAAGAGGTGTAGCTGCAGCAAAGGCTGCTTCCTGATCAAAAAAAAAAGAGTTAAGGATAAAAGTTCGACAATAAAGCAGCAAAACTGAACCCAGCGCGGCCTTGCCTTTCACTCCAGCTTCCTACCCGCCCTCAGCTGAACTCAGGAGTGAAGTTCCCTGTGAGGTGTGGCAGCTGGGAGGACCAGCAGACACCCACCTACTCCAGAGCGGAGGAGAGGCAGGGATTGCTGGAGGGAACAGCCTCGCCCCTTTAATGAAGGGGGTTTGGGCCCTGAGAATTTGCAGATCAAACAAGAGAAGTCTTACTTGTGGCACCCAGGCGCCGTGTGTCCCTGGCGATGTAGTTTGCAAAGATAATGGACCTCATGCTGGTCTTCCCAGACCCACTTTTACCCATCAGCAGCACCTGGGAAGAAAAAAAAAATAAGAACGAAGAAAGAATTAGCTACCGCAGAACACCAAGTCCTCCACGGCTCTCTCTGGGTTAACATCTTTCTGCCGACACCAGCAAAACACACGACCAACATATATGAGATGTGAATGCGTCAGAAGAGAGAGGCAAAGAAGAGTACCACGCCCGGGAAAGCAGAAGACAGATGCCCTCACCTCCCTGCTACGCATGGCCACTGAATTGTGGTCAGACTGAAAACCGTTCCACCTTGTTTGAATTCTTGAACTATGTCCCCCACCATTCTCAGGAACCTCTGCCCTTCCAGGCACCACGATCCTGGTCCTTCAACTGGCTGCCAACCACCCAGGAGGAAGGGCAGCCAGCCCACCGCCGCCGCCCACCAAACCCCCTTCCCCCAACCCACGTTGGCAGAGGACTCACCGAGTTCACAACCAGCACTCGGGGAAGAGCAGGAGCCGCTCCCAAAGCTGCGGCAGCCTCCCCCGTCCCCAGCCCCTCGCACCTGCACGCTTTCCAAACACACTGGCACCACAGGTGAAGGCTGGATGTTTTTGATGACAGCAAAGGACTTTGCCAAGACAAAGGAACAGCTTTATCTCAAGCCTTTAAGACCAGGCTGGAAACAATCCCATGCCCACTCAGTGCTGGGATTCTCCACCCATTACTTCTCTTCTAATCTCCCCCTTTTCCTTCTTGTAACATGACTTGGTTTCTCTTCTCCAACAGAAGTGAAATACCAGTTACGTTTCAAGTTTCAGGCATCAGAAGACGAGCAAAAAGTCTAAAGCAGATGGGACAGCCCAATCCAAGTGCACCAGGCTACTGTGCAGGGGAGACACTTGGCTCCAAAGTCCTGTTTGCAGATCATCAGGCCAAAGGAGAGGTTGCACCTTTGGTAGCCAAAGACTAGGGGATGATTTAGAATCATAGAATAGAATCATAGAATCATCTAGGTTGGAAGGGACCTTTAAGGTCATCGAGTCCAACCTCAAACCCAACACTGCCAAACCNTGGGGGGGGGGACAGGGAAGAGGGGAGGCAGTCACACAAGGCAGGACTCTACATTGTGATCTAAAAATAAAAATTAAAAAAAAAAACCCAACAGCGACAGCCAACACAGACTTGCTCGCAAAAACAGCTGTTAAACAAGTTCCAGTTACAAAGTCAAATTCAGCCTTTGGCAACAGCTCTGACAGTGTATCATCAAGGAGAGGTTTAACGAGAGTGCAACTGGCCCGACTCTGCCTGCCCAGCCCGCACCAGTGCCAAACGCTAGCTGGGAAGGCGCTCGCTCCACTCCCGACCTTGTGCCGCGACTGCACGGCAACAGCTGCCAGACTCTCAGGGCAAAACAGGAGAGGCAGAACCGCACCATCATGTTCGCACAAGTTATCCTTCCGACAGCGACTGCACAGGCTGGCGAGCGCCCTTTGCAAGAAGAAGCTGCCCGCACACCTCGATGATTTGGTAACAAGGGCTTTTCCTCAGAGAGGCAGAGCGGCCAGGTCACTCCTACCAGCCTTTCCTGAGCAAAGCCCCGGAAAGCTCCGCTGCCTTCTCCCCTGAGCTACGCACAGAGCAGGAAGAGAGAACGTCGACGTCTCTTATTTCATCCCACCTGCAGAAAAAGCACATGCAGAAACCCAATACGGCTCCAAGGCACAGCACAAGGCAGCCGAGAGGTGAACCCTGCTCCCAAGTTTTAGACGGCGGAGACCTTTCAAAGGGCTCAGACACCGACACCTCGGGCCAGGCAGAAAACCCAATCCTAGGACACACGGACAGACAGCCGTATATTCTCTACACAACCGCTTCAACGGCTTTGAATCTGCTTACTGCTGGAATATCCCTCCCCCCCGGATTCTCAGGAAAAGCGCTACTCCTTCCCCGCGTGTGAAGTTTCATCCTCCCCACACCAGTTTCTGCGACACACCAGAAGGGTCTCCCCCCCACGGGCCAGCGAAGGGGGTTGGAGCATTCCTCTTCCCTCACGCAGCGGGAGGCAGGCAGCGAGCAGAGGGTTTTGCAACACGTACCAGAGACACTCAGGCAGCAGTTATCGTGGGCGGCTCCGTGGCGAGCCTGCCCCGGCGCTCATGCCAGCGAATACACGGTATTGATTTCTAGCACTTTAAGCAAAGGATGCGTCTGCTGACTCGGAGAGTCTTTAGAGGCACCTGACAGCCAAAGAACGCACAGCGAGGTACAGACGCAGACACATAGCGACGTTAGGAAATGCAGATGGAGAAAGGAAAACCCGACTGCAGAGGATTCTCCTTTCACTTCGTACCTTTTTCTTCATGGCTGTGCTTGGCATCACCCACCTGCAGAGAGAAGACCCATCTTCTTACATTGCTCTACTCAGTTACAGGCTTCACTCCAACACCCAAATCCCACCCACAGAAGCACCCTGGCGAAAGGGGAAGCGCTCCCGCACCGGCAGAATTCCTCCCAGCCTCCCCCTCGCCAGGCTCCTGACAGCTTCTGCTCAACACGGCACGGGGAAACTTTAGCAGAAGCCCCCCCCCTCCTCCAGCTGCCAGAAAACCCTCTTAGCGCGCCCGTGATGAGCAACGCTCCCCTAATCACACGGCCGAAAGAGGCCTAAGCGGGGCGAACGCGGACAGGGCTGGAAGGCAGCGGCTCAGCTGCCGCACCGCTCGGCTCTCCTCACACGGGCCCGCCCTCACCCCCAGC
>VYXH01007836.1:30120-140660 GCA_013397275.1 Burhinus bistriatus
AGTGTTCTAGTCCATTGCTCTCCACCCTTTCTTCCTTCAATGTTAGACCATTGTGTATTGTTCTGGTCATGGTATTATTGTGTGGCCCAGGTGGGGAGGGAATCACGCCAAGTATCGAGAAGCCTGAGAGTGGCAGAGGGGTTGCACCACCACACCCTTCTCTGGACACGCTCCAGCACCTCAATGTCCCTCCTAGACTGGGGCGCCGAAAACTGAACACAGGACTCAAGCTGTGGCCTCACCAGCGCTCAGTACAGTGGCACCATCACTGCCCTGCTCCTGCTGGCCACACTGTTCCTGATACAGGCCAAGATGCCATTGGCCTTCTTGGCTACCTGGGTGCACTGCTGGCTCATGTTCAGCCGGCTGCCCACCAGGACCCCCAGGTCCTTTTCTGCCCGGCAGCTTTCCAGCCACTCCTCCCCAAGCCTGGAGCGGTGCCTGGGGTTGCCTCCAGCCCACAGGAGCAACTTTTAATTACCACCTTTAATTACCAAAAACTGGTATCAAAGCAGAAGGGACTAGAGGTGTCTACCTATCGTATAGCACACTATGGAGCATATGTAAAGTTAAAAAAAAAACACCTCAAGAAATTGAACTACAATAAAAAGCCCTGAGAATGAATGTAAAGGAAACCAGGCTTTGGTAAGAGTGATGTGGCTCCATCAGTCACAGGTCAAGTTTGGAAACGTGCTCCGCTGACATGATAGCGGCCTCGGCGCTCCTCCTGGCTGGTTTTGCAGGGTAATCCTGCGAGGAAGGACAACTCGGAGAGAAGCTGCCTGCCCCAGCGGTACAGTTGGGTTCATTTTAGTCATTTCTTAGAGGCAAGCATCCGAGTACAGAAGGGGTCTGAGAGGTATCAAAAAGCAGTAGGTTGGAAACAGAGGGAAGATGAAGTGCTGGCCCTCTTCTAGGCAGTGAAGGGTTGAGAACTGTGGGATAAGCGTGTGTACAATACGCCTTTTATGATGAACTACCCTGGCTGAAGTTAAACAGCAAATTACAACCACACGAAGGGAGAAGCAGCAAGACATGGATCTAACTCAAAGCTGCCTCCGCCTCCACGCGAGAGAAATCCCGTTTCTCTCACTAAGGATAAATGTCCTTCTTCTTGTTACTGTCTACGGTGGTTAACAGATCACCAGCATCTCAGTATGTAACACAGAAAATGAGACACATACATAAATAACTTTATGTACCTGAAAAATAGTGTATTTCTGAGATCTAGGAGAAGCTCAGGCAAATCACTTAAGCTTTCCCCAGCACGCTGTACTTGAGCAGACTGTATCCCCTAGGTGTAGCTTTTCAGCATGGGCACATGGAGGACGGCACCTGCATCCATGCACGCCTTGGAAGAGCAGAAAATTGCACTCGGTGGAAGCCAGAGGTCCCTCAATTACAGGCATTGCAAAGTGCTATGTGTATGTGATACCTACTCCCACATTAAGTTGATGACAGAGGTTTTTGTTACTGAGGCAATGACGAGTAAACGGCAAAAATGTGCAACTACAGTGTTCCTGTGCTGGGGAAAACAGCAGCAGCCATCAGTCCTTGCGAGGAAGTCGGCTGATCTGAGGAGCGTTTTTCTAAGTCAGGAAAAAGCGCGGGCACAGCTGCACAGAAAGGAACACACTTTGAAGTTGAAAACCCTGCTCTACAAGAAGGAGCTTGCTGTTCTGCGCAGCCAGTTGGAACTGGAGTCAGGTGCATAACAGCAGCATATCAAAAGTGGCATTTAGTGCTTTTTAATGAAAACAATCATCTTTCAGTAACGCATCGGGTGTTGCAGGACTGGTTTTGTCCAATTGTTGTGCTCCAAGCACTGCCGACTGCGGTACTACTGTGTGCTACCACACTGTCGCTGGTGTATGTGTAACCCCAAGTCTCTGCTAGCGCACAGCTATTTCTGTAGCTGGGTAAGTCGTAACTCACGGGAGCAAAACCCAGAGCGTAACAACCACGTAACACGTCAGTTGTGACGGTCCTTTGCCCAGGGAGTACAAGTAACACTGGAACCTGCTGACTTCAAGGAAACCCCCGGAACGACTTACAGCCTAATATTATTACTACTGGAGGCAGAAACTGTTTGGAGGGACCAGAACAGCAGAAGAGGAAGGTGCCCCAGGAAAAGGAGTATTGGTGATCTCTTACCCCGACCACCGTTACGAGCAGTATGAACACCACCACCCCTCCTCGCCACGAGAAAGAGGGTTTCTCTGGTTTGCAGAGACAGAGGCAGCTGTAAGTTGGATCCATTTGATTTTACTACTTCAGTCAGCTTACCTTTTTGTCTTCTCTTGAACTTACACATATTGTCTCTTTTCCTTTTCACACATGCAATCTGATAACAAAACAAAACAGAAACAGTGAAAGCAAAGCTAAGCCAGGAACAGTTAGCAATATCCACCTGGTTGGAATGGCTTATTTATTCCTGCGTGCTAGCCTAAGGAGAGAGAAATAACAAACGATTGCTATCCAGGTAACTCAGGATTTTTATCCAGGCTGGGACACCTCCTTCTGGAGGGGCTTCTGGTGATATCAAGGGGCCCCTCAACTGCATTTCTGCTCCTGTATTTTATCCAGTTCATCACGTATTATTCAGAAAAACCTGTTCACCCATCCTCTCTCATGTTACCTGTCACCATTTGTTATGTTGGTTCCATCCCTATACAAACAGATAAACTTTGCATTTTATTTAAATGAGTTACTGTAACATTTAAGCATCATTTTTTACCACCTTCTTTTTCATTTTTGTTTTCCTTACAGGAAAGGTCGTAGTACACCACTTGCTGTAATGCATTGCAGTCAAAACTTTTTGGTAACAGTAGGTTCAGCGTTTAAGCTTTGGTTATTAGAAAGGGAGTCCCCTAATACCTCACTATACCATCGTCTGTTGGAGTTATTTTTGTTCTGGGTCAATCTTATTATTGTTTACAATAACTCTAATAGGAAGAAAGGAAAATGTGTGTGTGATTCACTACTATGCATTATTCAGCACTTGGTAAACATCCAGCACCCAGCTCTTTCCTGGCTTCTCAAGAGCCCTGGCATGAGGCACTGCAAATCAACATTTTGGGGATAAGAATTTCATTCATTCAGCCCGCCCCCAGTCATCAAAACATGCTTCACGCAAGGCAGAGCAGCTTGAGAGCTTGAGCTTCAGAACCTGCCCAGCTGCTGGGTATGTTCATTTGGAAACCATTAGTCTAAATCAGTCTCCATGGAGGAGAAAAGCAGTGCTGAGCTCTACCCCTGGTCTGCGTTGCCATGCCAAGTTACCAGGCTCCCTCCAAACAAACAACTGGAGGAGACCCAGCCCGTCAGCGACAGCCTGGTGAGGACTGTCAGGAATCCAGTATTTTGGTTCCAGACTAGCAGCAGAGGGAAGTGGTGTAAGAGTGAGGATTCTGAAAAGGTGCAGGACGTAACACAGTGTGTTCTGCTAAGAGGGCGGCGGCACCACACTCGCCCATACAACGCAGCTTCTCAATGATATCCTGAGGTGTCATTGAGACAAGGCCCTCAAGAAGGGCTTGCTGGCATTAGATGTGTCATTTCATAGAAAAAGTAGGTCAAATCTATTCTTGGGACTCATATTTATGTCTAAAAAATACAGACTTGGTTATCGAAGGTTCAAGTTCCACCTTTGCTGAGGAACAAAAGACTCGTCAGACAAATCCATAAAGTTTTACCGGCTGAAAAATGCAAGCTCTTACCCATGTAAGTGCTAGTACTGTGCCATGGTAAACCCTGGGAAAATCTGACATAAATACTGAGCAAATGCCTGTAAAATATTCTCTGACATGCTGTGTTATGTTAGCATGCATCAGCTGAAACAGGTCTTCAGGCCGTGGTTGCAGCACCACATTACCAGGGTATGAAGACAGCTTTGTCCAAACTTTCAAGCTAAAAAGCCCCTGTGGTGTTTCCCCTCCCATCAAAAAAAATACAAATAGGATTAGTTGCATAAGTCAGGATTATTCTTAGAAAATCACATTCAGGGCATTTGTGTATTAACAAGTCTGGGTGAAATCAGAAACTACTGAATTCAGGAGTTTTGCTGCTGGCATTGTCCCCTCATCCCCCCCAAATTCCCCTGAAGGAAAAGCACTGAATAGGAAATGGATTCTGCAGAGACACAGTGCTGTAGTTAAGTCCCTGTGCTCAGCAGCTGTCACTCCTCTCTTTATGTATGCACATGTATTTGGAGCCAAAAGGGGCGACTGAACTTGCACAAAGGAAAAGCTTCTCTGGCTTTTGTATTTTCTTGTGCTGACACACACATCCGTAGACCCCGCAGAAAGTACTCCGAGCATTTCTGGGCTCTTGCTCATTACAGCAAGTATTAAAAAGAGAAAAAAAAAAAACAACCTCAAACAACCCAAACTGTCAGACACAAGAAATATTTGCCTCGGCCCAGTATCAGCTTTCCGGCAGGAGTGGATGGGATTAATGGCTGCTGGCAGAGCTGTACGGCTTAGCTGAAGCAAGTGCTTCGGGAAGACGGAGAGCTCCAGCAGGCTCAGAGACATAATTCACACCAGATGCTTTTGCTCCGAGTTCTCTTTCTCTCCCGTGGTGTGATAATGATCCTGATTTATTAGTGAAGATGCAGCAGCACCCTCTTCCCAAGCGGTGTGCTGTCTTTACAGCCTGCCTGGATTCTTATTAATACTCTTCATCTCTCCCATTTCAGAAAGAGCAACAGTACGAGGCGGAGGAGAAGCTGTTGCCTAGAGATCAGACCATGACGTTGATACCCAGCCATGCTGTTTGCCAAGCATTATTAGCCAAACCTGTGCAATTTCAGCATGGATTATTTGGTTGTAAACAGGTTTATAGTGTGGAAGTATTAAAACAGGCAGGAAGGACACACGGCAGCGGTATTCCTTTGCCCACAGTGGCAGCACGCACCATCAGTTCAGGTTTGCGATCTGTGTGCTTTAAGGTGTGGCAATTTTCAAATCCCTGGCTCATCATAAAGGTGGGAAATATTTTCCAGAAGCAGATTTGGATTTTAGACTTTGGCTTTCCTAGCACTATTGTCTTTCTTCTTCCATCCTTTGATGAATCCCGGCCAGCCGTGGTGTGCTGGCTGGAACTGAAGTGTCGCACGACATTTCAGGACCAGTGACAAACCCTGCCGACCGGCCGGCTCGCTCAGCTTTCGGCACGCCACAGCATATACACCAACAGCACCCGGTTTCTAAATCGCAGTATTTGCATCCAGCTCTTCACACATACAGAATGAGCCTGTAACATAAATAACAGCACCCCATCTCCCACTCATTTATGTAATCTCTGCCTCCACACAAACACATGGCTGAACAGACTCCAAAGGAAAGCCCCAGTCACTCAGGACTTGCTTCTTGCTATCTGGCCCATCGGCTAAACCAAACCCCGACGCGCAGAACACTTGTCAGGTCATGCAGACTGACTCCCCTTTGTCTGCTGCAAAGCTAATCTTGTTCGTTTGCTGGGCAGGATCCCTGGGACCCCTCCGATCTATCACTGAGCATCAAGCCTAGGCCAGTAAACGAGTCAAGCTTTTAGCATCGTGAAGTTACCAAAGGCTAATCCAAAGCGTCAGCCAAAATGCCTCTTCTATCAGACAAATCCAGTTCTGTATCCGTATACCCCGTTCTTAATGCAGGGAGGACCCTGGGCCAAGTTTAGGCTGGTGGAGCCTTTCTTGAGGAAAATAGGGTGACAGCTGGCATCTGACAAGGGACGTAAAGCCTGAGAGCATCCAAGCTGAAAAGCAACTTGATCTCCACTGGCTGAAACTCCTTCCCAGGCATGAACCACTTGGGATTCATTCATGTCACTTACCCAGTGACATTTTGGTTTCAGGTAAATTTAAGCTAATTGCTTCCTCTGGCAGTTTGTTTCTCTCACTAAGCTCAGGTTGTTAAAGGTCTGGAACGATATTTAAGATACAGCTTTTGTAGACAGCTCATCATGAGAACACAAGAAGTACAAGCACGCTGAGCTATTTCAAAGTTGGGAAAATCAGGCACATTTTTACTAAATTATTAATTGTAATTACTAAATATACACACTATCCTAAGTGCAGGGCATTAGCCTAGACTTTTGTTCAAGAAAGGCTGCTTGGGTGGGACAGGAGGATGGAGGCCACAAAGCAAAACCCACCCGCAATGCAATATAACACACACCTGAAAACTCTTTCTGGAGCAACTACAAAAGGCTTCACAAGCTGCAGGTATCCTGCAGACGTGCCTTGGGACCCCCTGCCTCTGCAGGAATCTTGCTGCATCCATCTATTTTTGTCACCTCCAGATTAGATTTCTACCATGCATTCTTTGTGCGATTGCACCTCGAAACTACTGGGGAGCAAAAGGTAATGTGAGATCCTGCTTACCGAGTCACGTGTCACCGTGAGAAAAACACCACATAACTGCTCTGGGCCCAGCATTCCCTGCCAGCAGGCTCCAGGTGGAATTCAAGATGTTTGGTTTTCATCCGTAAAGCATCAAGTTCGTTAGCAGCAGTGGGTGCCCTTTCCCTGTGCCAAAATGCTGCAGCTGAGACCAGAGAGAGAGAAATGAGTTTGGGGTATTGTTCATGTGAGGAGGAGTGAACTGATGGCAGAGAATTCTTTATGGAGCTGCCGCAGCCCTCAAATTCATAGCTACGTTGGCTAAAGCCAAAAGTTAATAGTCTCTTCGTGTGCTGAAATAGTCATAAATATTTCATCGGTTGTAGGAAAGCATGGCCTAAGGGAAAAAAAAAGGAAAGTATTTCAACATCAACAGCTCTGTTATGTATTTTAATGTATGGCATTGGCCCTTCAACGCTTTCAGAACTTACACTGCCACCAGTTAAATCACAGCTACATTTGCATTATTGTTGAAGTTGGGCCAGAACCCTATCTCTAAGTCTTAAATTGTCTCACATCCAAACTGTTCAGGGTGTAAACATGGTCGAGAGCACTTCCCAGCCTCAAGATTTCTAGCACTGAACAGGCCCTGTAGTGGCTGACACATTGGGAAGCTGCCTGCATGCAGAGCGAACAGGTATGTAATGAAGTTCCATAGCTCCAAATGTCTATTTAAAGACTCCACCCTCCTGTCCCTGTTCTAGAGTTTTTTGGGATTCTTTGTACTTCCTCCTCCTCCACCCATTTCTCCCTAACTATCCCCCATCTCCAAAGGCAAGAAATTTTCTGCGCTGTCAAAGTCCCTTCTTTTGCCCTTGTGCTAAACCGTCATTATTGCATTCTTCTCTGCCCATGCACTTGTCTCCAGACCCACAGCTCTGCCTGCGATCCGCATCACCCCGGTGCTAATCCACACTGGTCCCGATTCACCCTCCCACTCGCTATTGCGCTCTGGGTGCCCATCGCAAGCTGCATGGTGCCACTTAAACCCCCGAGCTACCTGGCCACGGGCTCCTGCTGGCCCCCGAGCGGTTTGAGCTCTCGCTACGCAGTGTTTCAGTCCAGTGAGACGTACCCTGTATCGCAGGCCAGGCGTGATGCAGAGCCTCAGCGCTTCTGACGCAGGGCCGGTGCAGGTATCCACGTGGTCTCGGAGGAGTGGGAAATGTTGGGGAGCTCTGGAGCACACCCACGTCTAGCGACTCTCACAGCCTCACTCTCCCAGCTGGCAGAAGGGGAAGCACGAGGCATCTAGAAGGAATTTGGGAGGACGGAAGGAAGGGAAGAACAGGGCAATGAGACAGCAGGAACTGAACCCAGTGAAAGGCACAACCTTCCCCGTTCTCTCAGACTCAGCTATTGAAAAAAAACGGGGGAGTCATTACATTACCCGATGCCCAAACTCCTTGTCAAGCAGCAAGACACCCGCTTCAGATGGACACCACCCCCAGGATGAGTCCAATGAGACAACTCCTGCCTACACTAGCTGTGGTCAAAAGTCTATTTTTTAACAAATTGTGGGAAACTGTTGTTCATTCACAATTTTTTTTTGTTGTCATTAACAGGCAGGAGAAAATAAGCGGTCCTCTGTCTAAGGGGAAGAAAAGCTGGTAATAAACTGTCCCGTGTAAACAAATTACCTGGATCTCCTCTGTAAAGATGACAGCCCAGCAATGTTGAGTCTCCTATCTGCCCATGCTTGGCTTGTTACTTAATTATGACAGAGATAGGGATGACAATCTAATTACATTGAAATGTGAATCTGGGCTTGGAACTGCACATCCCATGTATGACCCAGGAGATACTGAGTGAAGAAAGAGTTTCCAGGATGGAAAGAGACAGCTACTTTCATTTATTAATGGTTTTTCAAACAAGGGCCGTCTTGGAACCTGTTGGAGAGAGATATACCCTAACCATAAGGACTGTGTCTCAGGCAGTTGAACAGAGTTGTGTGTAAACCACTCAACTGACCATGAGCCAAGGAGAGAATCAAAGGTTTGACTTTCTTCAGTCCAGCCGCCTGCCTAGATCATGATCTTGTTCCTGAGCAGATGAAGAGGAAGACACAATGTCTCCTAACTACCTTTTGACTGGGAAAAGGTGCTTTTTTCTCTCACTATCATTATCCATCAATGTCTCAAAACCAGTAAAGCCTTAAACAAAATGTGTAGTTAAAGTAACTTCCCTTTGTTATTGAAACGGGGGCAGTCACAGAGCACTGACCAGTCAGTGGGTACCGCAGCCATGCTCTATCACCCCTCTTCTCCTCCCATCCTCCTTTCCACATTTAGACCACAGTTACTCGTGTTAGAAGTGCAAGAACAATGAAAGTCTACAGGGAGCCTCCTGCATAGTCCAATTAAATGCAGCTGCTCCAAAATATCAGTCCATCTTATGGCTGCAGTGTTAGCTTCCCTACCTTGCAGCATCCCCGCTGCTTGCAGAAAACAGGACGGAGACAATTTCCTCTCTCCCAGCCCTTACCTGGGCAGTGCTCACGCTGCCCAATTGCCACCTCGCTGTCGGAAGCCTGCTGCTTCCCTCCTGTCCTGTCCTTGTTATCCCTCTCCTCTATTTGAGTACTGCACAAGTTTTCTTCTGCACTTGACTCCAGGTTAGTTAAGAGGAGACAGCTACTTTAGATGAGTGCTGGTGCTGCCAAGAGCTGCGAAGAATAAACATGATCTGTGCACTCCTGGACTGAAGTGAGACGAAGACAGCTAAGGCTCAGGATACTGGAAGTTATGTTTAAAAATAAGAAATAAAAGCAAAGCCTTCCCTGTCAGCTCTTACAATGCTTCAGGAGAACCAAATGTTTCCTTGGGCAATAGGAGATGAATGGGTATTTCTTACAGCAGTACTCACATGTCAGCATGAGACAGCCCTGTAACTGGCTCTTGGGATTATCTCTGGGGATGTCAAGGACTGAGGGAGTTGAACAGCTTAAAAGTCACTTTCTGATTCTTCACACCATCAGATTTCTGTCCAACTTGAGGCTGAGGTACTCTGAGAAGAGATCACAGAAGAAAGTTTGATTTCCTGAAGCTATTGGTGAACCTGCCCTGTTGATTAATGGAGTTGCAATATCCCCGACTGCAAAGTTGGTTCATTTTCCAGCATTAAATTCCACCCCACCTCCTTTATTTTTTTAATAGGAAAAAACTAAGCTGAACAGTACTCCAGCACCATTTCAAGTCTGTCTATCCCAGACTGACAATCCTCTTAGCATTTACTGTCACCCCAGGAAAAGGATTTGACACATTCTATACAGGAAATGTATTTTTATGGCCAGGTAATGAGCTGATAGCTGTTTGTCCCCTCGAAGAGCCAGGCAAGCATTCGTGGCTCTGAGAAACCTTCTTCTCGATTCCAGTCACAGGCATGCCAGACTGGAGCCCGCAGATTAAATGGAAACACTATTTTCATCTACGTCGAAACATGTTTTCAGCTTCTGATGGAGACGGAAAGGCGCTGGGTCATGCTCAGCTAGATGTATGACTAAGGCGCTGCTCTGGGCCAGCAGCTACAGAAAGGTATTAGGAGGGAGGACTGGAACCAAATTAATCTTTCCAAGAAATTAGCTTACCATCTTCTAATCAAAACTGGATTCAAGCCTTCGGGTTTGGAAAGGACCACACTAATACATTTCTCACCACTCCACTTTTGAATAATTTCTAACCTACAGATGAGGTGAAGGGTTTCACCCTGTACGGACCCAGCGTTCTGCCAGAACTCGCAGCGGGGTATCACAGAAGTGACCTGCACACAGTGATCAGACCTTCCCCCATTGCAACAGATCCAGCCTATTCACAGGCGGTGGTGCAGAAAGAGGAAAAATAAGTAGATAAAAAAGCTACAGGAGAACCATCACAGGTCGGACACAGATTCCAAAAGCAGGCAGGATTCAAGTCAGATATATTGCTATTTGGGGCAGGACTCAGACTGTCGTTAGCAAAGCCCAGAGTGTGCTGCTACTTTGAACAGGAGACTTAAGACATAATTTTTTGAATGTTTAGATACAAAACTGGTCAGGAAAGATGCATGCGCAATCACCACAAATGCTCAACCACTTGCTCCTAATTAGCCAAAGGGTATGTATTACCCTACCTATCCCGTGCAGCGCCAAATGTATGTAATCTCATCTTTCAGTCCTCTATACTCTTTCCCCAGTGTGGAAAAAACATTGTGCAGAGGTGCCACCCTCTGAGAGGCATGCTTTGAGCTGTCATTGCTGCTTAAATACTTTGGCACCAGAGGACGAAAGGTGCCACACAAGCCCCCAGCACCCCGGGGAGGATGAGCTGGCCTGGCTCTGCTCCGCAAAGGGAGCAGCTGGATGCGGAGAGGGAAGCCTCGTTATTTTTTTGCATCATCCTGAAATCCTCTCCTGATCCAGCTCTGAGAATGTGTCTATTTGGAAGGTTTGCATGACCTCTGCTTTTTTTTTTAGGGGGTGGAGAGGGAGGGCTGGGTTTCAAAGAAATGTGTGATGCAAAAGGAGTTCTGTTATTCCAAGATTGTACTGGCATAATTTCCAGTGATCAGACCAATGGATTTACATCTGCTTACACTAACAATAAATTTTGATCTTGGTCTCTGGTTTGGGAAATTAGGAATCTGAAATCAGAATTGCTCTAATGAAAACCAAAATGTTTGTTGACCCAGTTTGCTGCTACAGCCTCGCCACTGAAGCAAGTGGAGCTCTGTGTAAAGGATCTTCCACGGTAGAGTAAAAGTGAATTAAGGGGAGGCAGTTTCCATCTCAGCAAAGGAGAGCAAATGACCAAAACGCCTGTTCCTAGTACATAAAAACTGCAATTACAAGCTCATTATTTAAGCAGTGTATTTCTGATGCTTAATCTTCCTGGATTCATTCAGACACTTGGAAATCTTTCTGAAAGGATCCTCAAAAACTCAGCAGGTCTGAGTAATTTTGAATATTTTATTCTACATTCCTCGGAACAGATTTAAATAAATTACATTATAACCTCTGTATTTTAGTAATTGTAAAACCTGCAGGGGAAGAAGTAAAACCACTTTCCACTTAATATGAGTTTACCAACATAATCCATAATGTTTAAAAAAAACCAACACCAATAAAACCAAACAAACACGCTCCCCCTTGATTTTAAAAACAATTTACATCTTTTAACATTTTCTTTTTTCTGATTCAGCAAGGCAATGATATGGAGATGAAATTAGCAGAAATACTACAATAACAACATTATTTTCCGTGTTCTTTATGAGCTAATGGCTTGAGGCTCTGAAACAATTTTTATGTCAGCCAAGATGGAGCCTGGCTTCCAAGCAGACAAAAGCACAACGTCTTTCAGCAGATTAAGCACTCGTACCTGCTAGTGATACATTAAGCTCCTTATTTATTGTTCTTACAGGAACTTTGTTTCACTGTATTATAGTTAGTACTCTTGTGGTCAATGAAATCTGCCATACTTAACCCTCCTGCTAGGTTCTCTCTTCTCTCCATTATCCTGCCAAGCAATTTAGTTCTTTCTTAGTCAATAAACTGCTACAGAATTAAATTAGTATTGCTGTAGAAATTAGTCATAGAGTACAGGCAATTTTATATGGGGCCTGATTAAAATATTCTCCTGAACAGAGCACGACAGCTATATTCAACTAAATAAAAGTGATACATCAGTTCTTTTCAGTCTCTTTGGGCCAAATTCTATTACCTGAGTGTAAAACTAGAATGAGTCTGCTGGCCACAAAGATGATGCGAGGGCTGGAGCCCCTCTGCTGGGAGGCCAGGCTGGGAGAGCTGAGGTTGTTCAGCCTGGAGAAGAGAAGGATCTGGGGAGACCTTCAAGCCCCTTCCAGTCCCTAAAGGGGCTCCAGGAAAGCTGGGGAGGGACTCTGGATCAGGGAGTGGAGCCAGAGGATGAGGGGTAATGGTTTTACACTGAAAGAGGGGAGATTTAGAGGAGATAGTAGGAAGAAATTCTTGACTGTGAGGGTGGTGAGACCCTGGCCCAGGTTGCCCAGAGAAGCTGTGGCTGCCCCATCCCTGGAGGTGTTCAAGGCCAGGTTGGACGGGGCTTGGAGCGACCTGGTCTGGTGGGAGGTGTCCCTGCCCATGGCAGAGGGGTTGGAACTAGATGATCTTTAAGGTCCCTTCCAACCCAAACCATTCTACGGTTCTATGATTACACTGTAATCCCCGCATGTTTTACTCTAATGAAGCAGAGAGCAGAATCTGGTTGTTAGCCTTTGTCAAAATATTTGCATTTGCCCGTGCTCTTATTGTTAATTCTGAGAGTCAGTGGGACTTGTCCAGCCCTTGCTAACTCGGTCACAAAATGTCTCAGGAACATAACAAAATAAACCAGCCACGTCATTTCTAGGAACTGCACCTTTCTCTTCTTTACTAGTAGAATAGCACTGACCCGATGGCCGGTACTTCAGAGTTTTATCTTTAACACCCCTGAGCCTGAACGCTGGCTAACAATGACTGAAGGCATGTTATTAAAGAACCAGCAGGAGCAAAATGAATACATCTGTCTCCCTTTAGCCCGTTCCGGGAAGATGCTGGGTTTGAAATAAAGGCGGTGGGAGATGAAGTGGCACAAAAGGCAGCAGCTCCGTTCACCACGGCTGTAGCGTGGTCAGGCTCCTGCCCCTCCTAACAAATCTGGTGACCTTTTAACTTGGGCTGTAACGTGAAGGTCTCTCCAGCTCCCTAATACTGCAGACTAATGGATTTACCATTCTTCTGCATTCTTCTAAAACTCTTTTATCAACAGGGGTGAACTCTGAAGGTTTACAATTACTAGCGGAACTCAAGAGGCCCGGCCAAAAGGAATTACTGCAATTTTGCTGTTTCCATGGCACTGTAACAAGGGGAACATAGAGTTAAGATTTAACCGGGTGAGAACAGACTTCTCATATCTCCGTGGTTTACTCACCTAAGAGTGACCATGATGTGACTTGCCCCCATGGCCACCTCGTACCAGGATCTCAAATCTAGCAGTTCCTGGGCAGTCCTGAAATGGAGATTCACTTGTTTAACATGTATAAACGGTGATAAATTTATACAGTCTGTTAGCTTTGTTCTCCAGGAAAGCAAAACCTCAAATTGTTTCACAGGGCGATGAAAATCAGCACTGAATGAGACACAAATGAGGAACTGAGGAATGTAATAGAACTGCAGATTTAATTGTCCAGGGAACTGCTTGAAGTGTAATGGGAAGCAGGTTCCAGGTAAGCGTTCTTGCTTGCTTTTGTTAAACAAGGATGCCCTGTGTATCTTCTACATTACTCTCACACAACTGCCTTCTCATATGGCCATATTAAGTGACTTAGAAAAAAGTGGGTTTGGAGCGTATTTGTTTTCTCGCTTTTTGCTTATTTTCATTCTGTTTCTCAACAATGACCAGAAAATAATGGTAAAATGTTTGTGACTGTGTCTGAGAGGAAAGAAAAAAAGGGGAGTCTGTGATGTATTTCCCCATTTTTCCTAAAAGGGGATGTCTGAATCTGTTCTTAACCCTTGCAAGCAACCCTGAAATGTATTTAGACAGAAGCGAGTAAAAGTGAAGGCTATAAATAGCTTCAGTTTCAAACATATGAAATGATAAACTGGAAAAAATAACGATTTGCCAAAAGATAATTAAGATATATAACCCTCTGTCAGGAAAAAAAAAGATGAGTAGGATGTAGTAAAAATATCATGAGATGGTTCCAGTACGCTATTCTTTCTGTTCCCTCCTAATATGGGGACAAAGACTCCTTGAGAGAAATCAGCACTGTATTCACATTGAAAACAACAGCTGCCACCTTCTATAACGGAGCCATTAAATTAATAACTATGCAGAGGGCGGGGGTGCAAAAAAACCCCTAAGCACGCACTGGGACTTGACTTGCTAACAACGTTCCAGTGGAAAATAGTAAAGCTGAGTCAGATGTTAAATGGATCTGCACAACCAACAAAGGACGGCCAAGAGCCTGGTGACAAACCGCGCGGTGCTTCTTGCTGCTTTCTCTGCTCGGCACGCAAGGGCTGGTCAAGGTCTCCAAAGGAACCGCTGGTCTTTGGGGATCCTTGACAAAGAAAGATCGTCACGTATCACTGATGGCTCTAATAACAGTACATACCTAGAATGTGCTGAGGAGTAGTTCTGCTTCTTCACTTTTTTTGTTGCTAAACAGTAAAACAGGAGTCCAGATCAACTTAAGCTGACCCGCATAAAACCTAAGGGGAAAAAAAAGAGATCAGTTACCTGATTCTTCTCCCTATCATTAATAGTGGTTAATCTGCATTTTATGGTCATTCATCATCTTAAAGTACAGGCACACGGCTGAAAATGAATACATTGCTGCAAATTGCCACCTGTCGCTAACTTGTATAATGAAGTGCATATTCACTCTTAGCCCATCGCACGTGTGACCACGGGTCCAGATTGAAACGTGCGTATGAACTGTTCCTGCAGCTCAGCTGATGGGAAATAATTTGCTAAGCCACTTTGTGTCTTTTGATCACATACTAATATATTGGTTTAGTTTCCCTTCGTATTTATAGTTTGCCTCACTTCTTGGCTTTTCAGGTACTGGTCCAGTACGACCTTGTTCGGTTCATGTTTTCCACATAAATAAGGGAATATTTTAACCTTTCCATTCCCTTTCAACCCATTTTTGTCTATCAAAAGTCTATCAAAATAGACTTCAATCTGTCCCACTTCCAGTATCATCTTTAATCAGGGAGCTGAACCGTGTCCTGCAGAAAAAAACCCTGAACTATACATGATAGGTGTGTCAAGTAAAACCTTCAGGACGAAACTTATGATTAAGGTTATTTTGTGGCACATTTTCTTAGCTTCAGAAGAGGTAGATTTACCTGGACAACTTTAACCTTCCACCTAAGTGAAGAACGAACTGAAGTCCTTTCCTCTGGTTTGATTTATTGGGTGGTTTTTAGTGGTATATTGTAAGATACAGGATTTCCTGAGTGCAAAGTAGCTTCAGGACAGGAGATCACGACAGACCAAGCCCCTTTGTAGCTTTGCATCTCGACACCAGCAGAATTCTCACCCGTAAATAAGGTGTTAGAGACCAATTTGTTTGCAGTTCTGCTGAGCAAGAGCACCAAGAGAGCTGCAAATGGTTTACATTTCCAAAGGACTTTATATCCATAGAAACAATCTTCTCAACCCCTCCAGTATCCTTCAGTCACTCTTTCACAATGCAGACAGACCAGTTTGAACTCTTCTGGTTTAATTCTTGCTGTCAGTGATACATATAATGATGTACAGTTTAAAATAAAGATACTGGAATATTCAGGACTTTGGAAAATAAGCTTAAAACTAAAGAAGCTTTTCAGAATATGCCATGAACAGTGGTTTCTGAAACCTTTTAAAAGCAGGAGCTTTCTCCAGAAGGACCCCAGAAGGTTGAATTAGCAAAACCGAACCGAGAAACTGAAGCGGCTAAAAGCAGCAAGGAAAATAAACAACCAGCATTCTACCTTTCAGTCCAAGAGATGGAGATAAATAGGGTACGCACAAATATGACCTTTAAAATGTTACATAGATGTTTCCGCTCAGCGCGGTGAGTATACCAAAGAAGAAAACCTGTACAGAAGGAAAAGTTTTGGCCATCTCTACTTTTAGGCTAGGGGGTTTATCAATGCCATTTACTCCTGATCCTAAATGTGATTGACCAAGACTGAAACAGACCGAAATCTGTTGGTTTGAACTGGCAGTCTTGCACTTTGGTACACACATTCAACAAATTAACATTTCTGAGAAATGGTAGTTCTACTGTCTCCTAATTTCCCAGCTCTTGGCCTTAAAATACTAGCATTTCTTTTAAATTCCTTGCACAGACCTTGCTACTGACCTGTAAATAACTTTAATCTGATAGGTTATTTTGCTGGATGGGAATTAGCTAAACTCAATCTTAGGTTTATTTACTTCAGAAAATAAAATCTGGCCTGTACCTGGTTTTGTTTGTTTCCAGAAACAAAACCAAACCAGCGCTCCCTTATGCTTTTGTGAATTTTGCTCCCATCCAACATGTTCCCTGGCCAGCTAATGACAAAAAACAACGCTAATCCTGGCAACATTTGCTGCAATGATAAAAATGTACTGGTTTAGCAGCACTGCTAAGGAAGGCAATACTTTTTCCACCTCAACAACTATACAGAGTGCTTTGGCTCTCTAAAACACAGCCACGCTCTCTAATATGCTAAATGTGTTCTAAATAACACTGGTGTGTTAGTATGTCATCCCTAATTGTTGCCAGTTTTGATTCCCTTAAGAAATGGTACTTAAGCCCTCTACCATTTGTACCTTTTCTTGGTGCTAACTTTCACAGCTCCTGAATAATTTTACTGATGTTTAGCTTAAATTTTTTTCTGCCTTAGCTTCAGGTCATCATTCTCTGTCCTATCACCACATGAAATCGATTACACTATCCCACAGGAAAGGAATTATCAAAGGAAGGGATATATGCTAGGTTACCTTGAGACAGTTAGAGCCTCCGGTTATGTCTCCTCAGAGAAATCTCCTTCCTAAATTATATAAATGTACTTGCCTCTGTCATTCTGTTGCTAAAGTCTTTATTCCAGTGCCCTCAAAGACAGGACCAGTCCAACAAATAGCATGGTTTATTACTGATCACCAGTGATTAAGTTACTTTGAACAGCACAAGAGAGCGCTAATTTTCTCTCAAGAGTTTCACACTCTCTAACCTAAACAGTCACATCCTTGGGCTTCAAAAAAAAGTTCAGGCTGCTTACACTGTTCAAGAGAAAATTCTCCTAAGGATTGAAGCTAAGACTCATAACCATCTCCATGAACACCAGCTTCTAAGTAGCACGCTCAGAGCAGCAAGAAAGAGAAGAGGATGTCTTTTACAAGACAGATGATCCCATCAAGAAAAGTTAATCTGGGCCTGATGCTACAAGTCCTTGTATAAAGGACAGAGAGCAACTAATCTGAGCAGAGACGCTGCAAAGAAGCCAACTGATTTATTTGTCTCAGAGCTCATATTGTGCAGATACGTACTTCAGAGCTGTATCTTCCAGTAAGGAAAAAGAAGTATGAAAGACAGAGCTACTCAAATTGGCAATGAAAATAAAGGCAGAGTAAACAACCGCACAGAATGTATAAGGCTTCTGAAAAGAGTTACAAATTAAGTGGCCTCATTGCTGTTCTCCAGAAAATCAACTGGTTTTAGCAGAAGGATGGCAAGAAGAAGAGGGCCTTAAAGAAGCCCTAATCCTGAGAAAATGAATCGACTCAAACAGATAAACTGGCTGAAAATGAATGAGAAAGACGTTACAGACTCTTTACTTGTATCAGATGATAAGAGAATTTCATACATTTTTTTTACCCTAAAGAAAAATTAGCCACCTCATTTGAACCTATCAACAAAATCATCTGTTACAGACAGGGTGAGATCTACCTTATCAGGGTTTCGAGAAATTGAAAAACTCCTCCTAATTGTTTTAGAGTGAGATTAAGACTATCTAAATAACCCCCAGGTTTGTATTTGATGCAATAGTGGCAGTTAAGTCCCACAGAGGATTCAGAAAACTGATGCTCTGTGCAGCCCTGTATTCGGACGGACTTTACAGTCAGTCAGTCGTCCCTGGATCTTGTGCTGATGTAGACTCCTGGCGTGGCGCCCTGTATCCGGCACACAAGGTCCAGAGATGCAGACACATTGCTGATGGGCTACACAGCCCGTCTCAAGTTGGTGAACAAGACTAAAGCAAGAACCCCAAAATTACCTTCTGACGCCGCTGAGGGCCCCTCTGCAGCCCGTGGGGAGAGGATGGTGCCTCCCTTTGACGCTCTGGATCCCTCGGTGGTGGTAATCAATTCTGTCTGCAGGCTGGAGAGGAAATTCCTTCTTAAGACAGTTCTGATGCCTAAATCAAGTGCCTCAATCAACTTGTCTGAATCTTGGCATATGAGGACAGGAGATGAGAGCCCTGTACTTTCATGGACTGAAAACTGAACAAGAGCTGGAAAGGTGAGTGGGTTTCAGAAACAGACTGTTGCAGAGAGAGCAGAGCAGGCAGAAGGATTAATTGTCACAGCTCCTCTGAAGGCACTGGAACGATGACAACCGACTGACAATTTGCCTCAGAGAGAACATCTATAGTTATATGAACAGTATAAAAGAGATGTGTAAATGTGGCCGGTGTCAGACACTCACCCACAACTGGAAGCTTTCTCTTTAGACAGGTACCTCCGTAGTTCTTCTCTACAAGAGTCCTTAAAAGGCAGGTGGCTACTCTTCGAGACGGGAGAAAGCATGAGATGAGGCTCTTGCTATAACCCCCTGCAGCAATTCCCGTCTTCCTACAGCCAAAACTATGCGAAGAAAGCAGAACTGTAGGATTCCATGCTCTGTACGTAGCTTCTGGTGCTGCCTGCCAGTCCCACTGTTCACAGGAATGTGCAAAACTGGCCAGCAAATTCATCTTCTAGCCAGCAGAAGGGCTACATTTTTGCCACTGCTATCCCTCTTTTAATTCTGCGAATGGAATAGGAAAATATGAAATTCCTTTCTAGAACTGTGAAATCAAAAGAAAATTACTCCCATCAATTCCAGCAAAACCAAGATTTACCCTTAGAAGTGCTTAAAAAGCATGCAAGGTCTTTGTCCTTACACTGCGTTTGGTTTTCAGTTACCTCATGTAAAGTCTCTTACTACGAAAGCAGGACATCCTTTGACAGGATGTTTACGAAGTATTCCGTTTATGACACAAAATTAATAAAAATCTGTAATGGTTCATCTGAGAACCATGACAGACAGTAATTACTGTTAAAATCAGTACTATTATTACTAAGACTAATAAATGAATACTGACTAGAATCAAAAGAAACCAATGAATTCTCATAAGATACTGTTTAAAGGAATATAGGCAATTTCCATATATGCCTTCTACACATATGCTGGTCTGATGGTAGGAACTCTCGTCCCACATGCCTGTGGATTGGTAACGGTTATATTATTATTCTGTGTGTCTGTAACTATCCTGCCACTTCCAAAATAGATCCATTTCTTTTTTTTACGCTGATGTGAGCTTACAAGCTCCTTCTTCCTACTTAAAACGAAACATAACCCTTGTATGTTCTTTGATGTGACGCCCCAAACCGAGCTACAACACAGACAGGTTTGCATGATAAAACAAAAAACATGGAACAATAAGAAACAATCTTGAGACAGTTACCAACACTGACATATTTGGTCATGAAGGCTCCAAAGCTACTGATTTCCCTAACTGCAGCTCAGCCGATCCAGAAAATCTTTTCAGCCAAGAATTCTTCTAAGTGGTAGAACCCATATTGCTTGAAGGACCCTGCCAAGGTATATATTAATGAGAGAAACGCCCTTCTTTTGCAATACCACTGTTTAACTTAGTCCGATAAATGACATATATTTTGCAATTTGTTAAATAGGTAGAAAAACCAGCCAGGTCCAAGGTCAATCCAGGAAACAGAGACAGTAATTCAGGAACAGGCACACCCGCAATGCGGCTCGGGGAAGGACGTGGTGCCCTGGGCTGAGCTGGACCCATCAGGCTTCTGCACCACGGGGGTCCCGAGCGAGACTGATCACAGCCCTCAGGGCCCTGACACAGGTCTGAGGGATTATTTATAAATTCAGTAGCCTCATCCAAGCCTTTACCTTTGAACATGTGCAAAGACTTTTCCCACTCCTTGTAGCTACATCCAAAACGTATTGGGGAAGAAGACTGAAAAGAAATGGTCTAAGCCGAGATCTGGGGATCAGGATATCCAAGTTCCAAACCCAGACTGGACACAGACTTTACCACATCCTTGGGGAGAAAAAAACATCTGGAGGAATTTCAAACCTTCACAAGCAGATGCTTGTCAGGGCTTTACTAACACTACTAACAGCTCCTATCCCCACGTGCCTCTCGCTCCCACAGATACCAGTTCACAACATTTTTTACAATTTTATTTTACCTCTTTGCCTTGATACTGTATCTAAGAAAAAGCTCCATGCAGTTTTCTTAGGTGTACTACTCTCTGCACCTCAGCCCTTTTGTGGCAGCTCTGAAAGAGGCATCGCCAGTTCGGTATTTCTCAGCTCCTAAGGACAGCACAAATAGTCACAGAGATGCTCATAGAAATAGGTCTCCCAAAACCAACAGGCATAAAGAACAAACTGAAATCTGGCTCCAGACAGACATATACTAAAACAAGGACTGGTGAGATGAAAGGACAAAATGATAAGTGAAACAGAATCTCCAGGGCCTTGTCCTCCTTTCGTTTATGCCATCCCAAGACATACCAGACAACAAAGTCACACTGATACACAAAAGCCAAGTTTTTGTTTTGTGATTGTATGTGTCAAGCAAAGGGATGAGGTTGTATACAAGAAATGTACAATTCTGTCTGAAATACCCCATTTTCTTGCCTTTGAACCAGACGGCAAGGTATTAATTTAAGGAAAAAAAAATCACCAACTTCTGTTTATTAAAACAAAAAACGTTCAGCATCTTGGGACTGTAATGAGAACAAGAGGTTTATTAGCAAGTCTATTTTCTACTCAACAGTCTAACTAGTCTCCTGCTGTGCTGTTTCCCTAATAGGCCTGTGGATTAAATGCAAAGTTTCCTCTACTAAATGAGGCTTCAGACTAATGCTGGAAAAGGCCATGTATTTCGATGAAGAAAAAGTTTTTTTTTAAAAAAAAGTTGTTGTTTAAGCCCTTTGCTGCCCTCTGGTTCCCCTGGAGAATTCAGAGCCAGAAGCACAGACACAGAGAAACAGACTAAATCACTAGAGGCTGAACTGGAACTTTCTCTGCGTACTTTGAAGACTGACATGGACAGAGTGGTGGTACGAGCAGCACACGAGAGGCCACCAGGAGAGTAAGTGCTGCAGCAAGTGCTATTAACTCCTTCTTCTTCCTGTTACCGATCTAGCTCTGCCAGCCTTTTCCAGCTTTTATCAGACCGAATACTTCATTTGCTTCCATAGACACTTGGCTTCTGCTTTTCCTCTGCCTCTCTTCTATTGCCTCTACAACTCTACTGTTCCCTCTCAGGCTCTCTTCCTGCTGTTCTGCAGTTTTTCCCCCTCCATGCTCTGCCAGCTTCCTTCTGTTCTCCTTTCCTGCAGCGTCATGCTTTGCCCCAGTCTGTCTAGAGAAGTCTTGCACACTCTATTTCTGTCTTGTACACCCATATTGGATTGTGCCACAGTTTGGCAATGCCAAACCTCAGACCCACAAATAGTTCCTGGTATCATAACACCTATCAATAAAAAAATTTATGCCACAAAACTATTAAGTGATTTTCATGACGTCTCAATCCATTAACTCCTGACTGTTACCTGCAGGAACTATATGGATAAGATGGATGAAATATTAAGGTAAGTTTTAAAGAAAAGCTGTTGTGAACTACACAGGCTGCAGACTTTCTATGTGGTGTCACAGTTAAGGGAGCTCCTCTCCGATTATTCCCATTTTGCTTTCTTACTTGCACATGGTGCTGCTTGGCCAGGCAGGGGGGACCACCACCATCAAATCTGGCTTTCTCCAAAGGGGCAGAACACGTGCCATTGACTCTGCAGGTCCAGAAGACGGTTCCACACACTCCTCCTCTCTGAACAGCCCCTGCAGGGAAAACAAACAGTTTACATCAATATACTCTGGAAAATATTTGGCTTCATTACTGCTAGTATGAGGAAGGAATTAACTCAGGCTAACCTCCTGGAATCAAGATGCAGCTCCCCCTTTCTCTCTGTGCTCATACCCCTTTTTTTGCCCTTATCATCCTAAAAAATTCTCTTGTGACTGTGCAGCAAGAGCAGGAATTAAAGCTGCCTTCTGTGATGGTCTTTAAACCCACCTCTGAACCGCTGCTGCCCAGAGCAGACTCTCCCACCCTGCAAACATAAACTGTTTCTCTGATGGAGCTAGGCACTTGGCTGCAGCTGTTGTCTGAAGCCCCACCGATGCCACATCAGCACCAAATCAGGGAATAAAGGGCATTCTTCCCCTTTACCCTCCAGCAATCTTTGCATGGCCAGTAAAATGTAACACCAAACGTTTATATCATCACAAAAAGGAAGAGCTTTTGCTTACAGCCAGAAGAAAAGATCTGCTTTTTTTCTCTCCTGCTTCTCCGATGTGTGTTTAGTCTGTGTAATGTGTCCTCTTAATTCAATATAATGCAAGCCACGTGATGAAAATGGTATTAAGACAAATGCCATAGGGAAGTCCTAAACCAGCATGTGAACTAGTGCTGGCCTGCACTCGACGTAGAGCAAAAGGACCATTACAAACTTCTGCATTACTATTTCAGACGTATTTGGGGAAAAGTTTTGTTGCATCTGAAGTTCCTGGAAGGCTTCACTGCCTTCAGTGATCCTAGTTCCAGCCCAGCAAGAGCTGACCTAAATCTAGAGTAAGGTGTACAGAAGGAAACAGATTAAGATTCTAATCTCAACTCCATCATGGATTTTCTTCATTAGTTCCGGTAAAGCACTTTCACTTTTATTACTTCTACTTCCCATTCTCAATCTGTGAGATAAGCATCAGCTTCTCTACACAGGGCACTGCAAGGTTGTTGGTTTTTTTAATGTAAAATACAATGACACCTTCTGAGGTAAGATGGATAGACAATTGAATATATTTTCTTTGAGGAAAACAGCTTTAAAAAGCCAGAAAAATCTCTCTTTATGCCCACCTGAAAAGTTTCCTTTAGCTGAAAACCTAAGTAGACTTTAGAATAGGCTGCAACGTGTGCTTAGATCTGCCAGTAAAGTCCTGGACATTCGAGAGGTTCAGATTCTAGTACTAATTTTCAAAGATTTTGCTTTTAAAGACAAAGCCCATATTAATGTTTTGTTGCTGCCGTTATCTGGTCTTGAAAGGCAGTTGGGACCTCAGATGTCTGACTTGTTACAGGGCCCTTACTCGCATCATGGGTAACGCAAAGAAAGGCTGAAAGACTAATTTCAAGCACTTGAAAAAAGAGAGAAGTACAAGACGTACTTACAGACATCATCACAAAACACTAAGAGCTTGCTGTAAATTGAATTTCCCTTGGGAATTGTCACAACAACTTCATGAAGCTCAAGTTCAAGACAATTGTCAGAAGGCTGAGTGGGGTAAAAGACATTAAAAATAAGGCTCCTGATCCTTCACCTAGGTCTTGACATAGCCAAACTTGGACTACAAGCTGCATTGGTGCTGTGGAAGTGTAGCGGTACCTTTCCCACATCCTTTATTTTCCCACCATGAGAACACAGTAAAGTCACCCGTTGTCCCTTATTCCCCATTGGAGCATGTCCACACATACTGCAGTCAACAAGCACTCCTTCACGGCACCAACTCCAACCTTTAATTTCTTTCTCTAGCCTGCACGTAGGCAGCAAAGGGAATGACAGGATTTCTTAAGCCCTGCTTTCCCTCCGCCTCCTCTCTGCTCACAGCCGCTCTCCCAGAACACACTCACACTGGACCCATACACCAGATTTCCTCTGGCAGCTGGGCCCCTGTTTTGGGGAGTACTGGATACAGTCACCACACTTGGCAATCTAACCACTACCTTCCTTGGAACCAAGCTATATTTGCGTGACGTATTTAAATTCTTTTCAATTTTGGAAGAGGCTCGGGCAAGTTGGAAGTCTTAAGTACTAACTGAGGAATAACCTAGCACAGTAATTAGGGCTCAGTTTTCCACTGGAGTAGGCTTCTTATAAATTTACTGGCAAAGTTATTGTTTAAGGGAGTAATCTAGTGTGCGTGGAAAAGTTGACAGGTACTTCTCATTACACAGGTCTGTCAGTAGTTTACCATTTCAGAACCACTTCCTTCCAGCTCTCCTTTATGATCTTGGATACGGAGAGCTCCTGTCAAAACACAGCTCTGCCAACACACTTTATCCAAATTTACAACATTAGCTATGCTGTAATCCTCTGTCCAAACACTCCCTGGGCAGTCCACTTCCATCCACACCCGCTCCTGTCTGCATGTTCGCCTCTTGAGCCATCTGTCCTGCTTTGAGGTAAAACAGAACTGATTTTCTGTTTAGTAACTTTACTTTTCAGTTAAGCCTCTTCTAACTAACTGAACTCTCTGAAATTAACAGCGTATTCTGGAGACACTGTTTGCTCTCAGAGTGCCAAGACCTGAGTGTTTGTAATTTATGCCAAGGAATGGGATGCAGAGAGGCTCCTCCTTATCCTTATTGCTGTCACACCCAAGGGCAGCCAACTTTGGTATTTGCCCCGTTGGAGGGCGGGAAGCGGAAAAGCGTAGAGGGGTCACACCTGCGGGGAAGAGCGGACAGGACAGGTGACCCAAACCTGACCAGCAGGGTGTTCCATCCCATCTGCATCGTGCTCAGTACAAAAGCTGAGGGATCAAAGGGTCAGCCCTCTTTCTTCAGTGGCCGGCATCCGAGGAGGACTCTGTTGGTTTGTCTGCCTTTGATCCCGATCCGTGCATTCCTGAATCCAGATCCGAATTCAGTTTCCATCCATCGCTGAGTCCAGTCTAGGACTTTTCCTGTGCCTGCCGGTGACAGGATTGTCATCCTGGGAGCTCGATACGGTTTGTATATATTTCATTATTTTCTTTTTATTATTTTATTAATATTTTCATTAAAGTAGTTTAGTTTCTTTTTTAAACTAATAAGTCTCTTTTCTCTCTCTTCCTTCTCTCCCTGAAGAGAGATGCTCTCCTTTCTCTGAAGGGGAGAGAAGTAAAAGACAGCATCTGTCATTCATTTTAGTGGCCAGCTCGGCCCAAACCACGACACCATCCCGGAGCTCAGCAGTTCCATTTTAGTCCCTATTTGCACTATGCAATTTATTCCAGGACCAAAGGTCTTGCATGCAGAAAGCCAAATGTGTCCATTTGGCAGGATTCGGGAATTGATGCTAGAACTGGATTTCCCAAACAAGCTAGACCTTGAACTTGCAGCCCCAACACTGAAAAGCTTGTGTTGTCCCTAAAAATAAGGGTTCTTCACCCAGTGTGAGAAAGCAAATCAAAACACTGAGTCGAGCTATTTATTTCAGTTCTGCAGAACAGGGTGCTAGGCATCTAACACAGGCAGCACACCTGTTGGGAGACACATCGGGTCTCTTATACAAAAAGGTAACAGAGGAAAATCACATCAAGATAGCTGACTGGTCACTTGTAATTATATTATTAAAACTCATTTGCACATGGCCGAGTTTCTGTCTGGCTCATTACACTAAGGTGGTCTTACAGTTACATATAAAATCTCCTCCTAGAGGTGTGATTTTTAGTATTAAAGTTCTCTAAGGTAACTAGAGCTTACAGCTTCATCCTACCAGTGACCACTAGGTTACCGTTTAACTTTCTATTCTGTTGGGGCTCCACTTGGAACAATGGCTAACATCAGGATTGGATTATTTACGTTTATGGGCTTTTTGTTTTAGGGACTTTCTGCTCCTGTTGCTATGGTTTCAGAGTAAGCCATCATGGTTGCTCAGTTTTGTGGATTTTTAACTCTTTTCAACATCACTAGCGGTCTAGCACGCTGCCCGTGAGCGGCTCTGTACCTGTTCATACTGTCGCACTCGGTAGAGGCACTGACGTGTCCTCCTGGATCCAGCCTTCAAAGAAGTCCCAGCACTCAAGGAGGTTGTTGCTTCCATCCTACAGTGGAACGAGCATTTCTTCCTGCACAAGCTATTGCAGCCGAAATCCCTCTGCACGCCGGTACCGAGGCTGGTATCTAGCGCGGCTGGCCCTGCAGTATTACATCCAACCTGTCAGAGCTCATTTTCAATCTCGTTATTCTGGGGGCTGGCGCCCTGCCAACTCATCTCCAATGGTTCGGCAGCACGCACTCCCCTGGGGTGCACTTTGTTTTCAAATGTCTCTCTCCAGCCTTACACAACACAAAGCTCTGTCACAAAGCCTGCGCAGAGAGCAAGATTTCAGTGCCTACTAGATGCAAACGAGTGGCATGCGTGTCTGGGTCCGAAAGACGATGCCAGCGTTGTCTGCCTGCCCTTGTAAGCATCTCTGCTTGGTCTGACAGTCCCGTCTCTTGGCACGCTGAATGAATCAGAAAATAGCCTTCCCATAGAGGGAAAATCCTTGGTGGAAATACAAGCTTCTACTTTCACCCTCCCTGTGTTGAACAGTAAGTAAATATGCAGCAGGTCAAATCACCTGCAGTTGTTTTTAAATGTGTTTTCCCTCCCCTTTCCACCCCCTACTTCCTTTTCGCCGTTATCTTTTCTTGTAGCCCATATTAATAGTACTGTAAGAAATACTGTACGGCTGTTACCTGTCCTTCCTGCCCCACTCTCCGCATAAACAGGCATCCATGTTGGATGGATCAGCGTGCACCAAGCAGAAATGTTTTCAGCTTCAGGTACCTTATAAAGGAAAGGAGACAGAGTTTAGGGAAGTCAAGTCTGGAAGCACACCGCATCCCCTTAGAACAGTCCAAAGAATATAATGATTCATAAAAAGTGTACACAGGGAATGTTGCTTCAAGTTGGAAAGTAAAGTAACAAGTTTCCAATCTTCCACAAAGAAGGGGAAAAAAAAAAAAAGAAAAATATCACAAAAATTTGTAAATACATATAGTGTTTTCTTATCTTGCTAGAAGCTTGTGGAAGATTCCTGTAAATGACATGTTAGCATTCCACCTTTGATAAGAACCCTGCTCTTTTCTTGAAATGCGGTAGGAAGACCTACTTCCCATGAGTTAAGATGTGAAAGGCCTGAGAATGATAAACTAAAGGAGCAGTTACATATCTCACTAGCAGAGTATGCTTCAGGCTTCATTACATACTGCATACAAATGCAAAATACACAATGTAGAATTTAAAAGGATATCTCTTTAAGACAAGAGGATCCCTCCTTTATCAGATCCTCTACTGTGTTTCAGGCCTTGAATGGTCACAGCGGTGCACCTCCTTGGTTTGACATCAGTTTGATGAGAGATGGATTTAGATACCAAATCTGGGACTAGACATTAAATTTCCTAGATTTCTAACATTTGAAAAACTTGACCTAGATTTTCTGAAGAGCCCCTCAGACAGGCTCTTAGTCTGAAAAGTCAAGATAAGAGAGACCAAAAGAATGGCCAGCAAGCTAAGACTCCTAATTGCAACCCTGTAATCGATGGTATCCATAGCCTTAGGCAAGCTACTTCAGCACTTTGCAGAGTCTGACAGTTAAGGAGGAGGAAGGAGCAATGAGCAGCAGGACAGAGGCTTTTTGATGTGCATTGTGACTTGCCATTTCATATGGATAAAATAGTTACCAAGCCCTGATGGACTGGTTGAGTTTAAAGTAGCACAGAAATCCCAATATCCGCTCTAAATCCCCTGCAGTCCATTGTCTTCCTGATCCGTACCCTTAAGCAGCGTGCTCAAGAGTAGAATTTCTTCTGTGGTTGCTATTTTTCTCCTCCTAGATATTAAACAAGAAAAAGCATACCAAATGAACAGGGGTAAAAAAAAATCACACCAAAACCATACAAAAGCACACACTATCAGCATCGCTGAGCCCAGCCAAATTGCCAGAAGTAGTCAAAACTAAACCCATGCTTTGAAACAAGAATAAAATTGTTTGCTTAACCAGTTATCAATGCAGTCTCTTTAAACTAATTACTTAAACTATTCATCCTGATCCTGGTGGCAAGAGACAAAAAAGAAATCATATGTCATCATAAATGTTAAGAGGCATCCTTAAACTTCCTCCTCCCCATTCCCGTCCTTAGGAAAGGCTGGCATTGCATCCATTTTCCTCTTCTCTCCCTTGCTTTCCGCTTCCTTGGGCGAGCCCCATCCCGTTTCCTTAGCTCTAGCTGCAGTACTGCCGAGCAGCACATCAACCTCCGTGTGCGCATTTACTCCCTTTGTAGCAAACTACATTTCTTGCATAATTTATGGCTTAAACATCTTTAAAAGCAGACAACTTGTGATGAGAAGTCTAGCTTCACCCGGTTGTATTTTGTAACATTTTTAGTGGAACAAGACATGCAAATAATTTTGACAAGCTTTCTTCTGCTGCTGGTTATAGCTAACAAAAAGGCATTGCACTGTCAGATTCAAGAACACATTTGTCCCCAGTACAGTAACGCCACCAGCCCTGGGATTTATGTCAGCACCACACCATGGTGCTGAAAGCCTCTGGGCTCAGCCCATGATCCAGCGGAGACTACAGGGTAAACCTCAAATACAGGAAAGACCCCAGAGCTTCTGAATACAAATCCCTCTTACGTATCTCAATACTTGACTCACCGCTTGCATAGACAGCACGAAGGTGTCTGGAGGATACAGAACAACCTTACAGCTGCAGAAAAAGTAAGCCCTACTGAAAACTTTACGTGCTCACCTGCTTTTCAGTGGTGGGGATATACTTTTGTCCTGAAATTGGCAAGTCTCCTTCTCTCCCAAAAATCAGTTTGTCTTGAGATTGCTGTGAACAGCATTAATGCGGTCATTTGAAGAACTGGGAACAAAGAAAATCCTGCAGCTCAAAGACAGTCTTAGGTTTTCAGATGGAAAGGTGGCTAGCCTCACCCAGAGGGTCTCTGCTCAGACACAGACGCATGCACACGCGCGGACATCTACCAGCCTGCTGGAGAACGCTTAGCTGCTTGACATGGTGAGGCTGCAAACGCTAACTTTTTAACAAAACCCTCAGCTGAACATACTGTTCAGATATAAGTCCGGCTGTTCATACAGAACATCAATCACAAGATACTGACTTGTTGAGCAGGGACCTTGGAGATCATTCTTGGAGTGCGCAAACCACCTCAGAAACTACTGAGTCACGGAAAGATCCAGTCTGGTATTTTCAGATTCCTTGATTGCTTCCACTTATACCTAAGCATGACCTCATCCTCCTGCTGTGAGACTCGGATGTGATGAATTATTATCACAAATGTGCCCCGAGATGTCTGATATGGTGGTACACATGGTGCAAAACACACTGATGCATCAGACCCTGGGGCAGAAGTCAGCTAGCTCTGTAGTGCTGGCATTTGAGTTACAGGATAATATTATTTTGGATTGGTTTTCTGAACTACCATTTTGAATCCTATCTGAATATGAAATAATTAGATATTTAATATTTTGGCATATCTGTGACCACCTTTGACTACTCTGTCTACAGTGAGTGGGAAGATTTTGAATCTGCTTGCTGCCAAAAATAGCGTTTACTGCTGCTTGGCCTTGTGCAGAATCTCTCCTAGCGCCTTGCTGTCCCTGTTTAAGACACCTTAAACAATATGTCAATCCCACAGAGACCTGCTGCAAACATGGACTTTCACCACTTCTGTACCAGCCTGGCCACCTTAGACAATTCAGCTTCAAGAGACAACAGTGCTCATTTGACAGTCACACAGACAGGTGACATGCAACTGCTGATTTTAGTCCATAAAAATCATTCTCTCCTGGAAAGTCTGTAGCAACAGCTTGAAGCAGTCAGTTAACCTTACCAGGGCTCTGGGATATTCTTGAGGATTTTTTTGAATGCTCGTTGATAACTATAATGGCTTGTACAATGCACGTCCGCCTGCTTTTCTTCTCTGGCTTGTTTTTTAAATGCCTATTTCTCAAAAGCAGGGGGAGGCCAGCTAAGCAGAGTTCAACAACCATGTATGCTGTGCACTGAGACACAAGTCTGAGAGGAAGGGGAAACAAATGTTCTGCATTTGCTGCCCTTCTGCAAGCCTTACCAAGAGCCTTAGCAAGCGAACAGGAAAGGAGTCTTATTTCATTTAGTATGCCGTTGCATATCACGAGATAATTCTCTTCCGTGGTAATGTCAAGCGCACTAACCATTGCTTTCCAGCATCGGCACCTTGTCAGCGAGATGATCCCCATCTAAGGGATCTCATGAGGCTGCATTTTCACCTTGTATTTAACTTTCAGTCCTTTATTGACCTACTACTCCTTGCTATAGCCCCGGGCTATGTAATTGCAACAAGAGCTGTAGTCTTATATTTAGCAGCAGTGTATCTAGATACACAGTCTACTACAATACCTTGTGTTTGCCGTTTATGACACAATCTCAGACCGTAACTTTAAACATTCCAGTAATTTTAAAACATGATGCTAGCACATATACTTTTTCATCCACAGAACCCAAAGCATCCCACAGATGTATTATCACCATAACTATTTTTTCAGCAGAGAGGGTAATATTTAATGTACAGACAACAGACCCCTAATTAAATTCTTACATCAGAATTGAAGGAGACAGTGCAGCAGCAATCATCCAACTGTATGTTCTCTGAGAACAATGTGGCTTCAGGATTCCCACCTAAAACTCGTGCAGAAGCAACAAGAAATCAAGTTCAGAGCACTACGCAAGAAGAGCAACACCCAATTAAAGTAACTTGTTCAAGATCATTCCAGAAATCAGTTTCAGTGCTGGGAACAGAACATACTTTGTCTTCTTTCCTGCTCTTTATTTTATTCACTGACCCTAGCGGCTCCTCCACGGCTCCCACCAACAGCCTGTCTCTCCTTTGCCTTCCTATCCTCCCAATTCTGTACTTCCTTGCCATACCCTCCCAGCTTGCCCTGAAGGCACGTTGAGCCTCTCCGAGTCAGTCCTTCCAATTCCTTAACCATTTTTGCTAAACACTTTGGCATGGAGGCAACAGAATTGAATGTAAATACTGTGACTCCAAGTTTTCTGCAATTTAAGAGAGATGGAGACTCGGAAGCACCCTATCACCCCCCCAGTCTGTGGTGCAGACAGCCCTCAGGGCAGGGACAGGCTGCCTTCCCCCACTGATGACTCCTCCACCCCATGCTCCCGCTGGGGCGCGCAGCCTGTTCCCTCTGTCCTGCACTGCCTGACGCAGCTCCCGTACTACCGAGATTACTAGTTTCTGCGTAGTTTTGTCCTCCTGGACACTGAGCCCTCTGTTGCAGGAACGAGTAACTCCAAATCAAAGCCAAAATCTCCCATATTAAGACAGTCGTGAAGATCAGCATCATTTCCTGCAGCTCTGTTGATGGTATTAAAAATTAATCATCTCAATATATCGGCAAAGCTTGCCACAGAAACTGAGGAATGCGTTCTGTGCTGTTCCATAAGAGCTTTATTCTAGACTTGGGAACAGAGCTGACCCACAGCAGATCATTCAAATTCCTTTTCTACATGGACAGATTTTTTTGGCTGTCATCTACAAGCCAGCCCAGCTGCAGATCCCAGAAATTATCCGTTCACAGATGCTTCATTATGACACCTGGGAAGAAAGTAGCACGAAGTTTACAAAAATATCTCAGCTGAAAGCTGCCCTTGCCTGTCAGTCTCATGATAAGAGGAGACCTAGGAAGTTCAAATGCAAAAAAATTGGCTTCAGAGACTCCCCAGCTTGCTGTGTCCTGCAATATATCCCGAGGCAACAAACCATGTCAAGATGAGTTCAAAGTGTGCAAGAGCTGAAGTGATCTGCAGAAGAAAATCAATGCAGGCAAACCTGTGTTAAGTAGCCACATGAGAGATTAGCAGAGAGCAGTACCTCACTAAAAAGACTTTTTTGAGAAACAAGAGAATGAATTGTATTTATTATGCTTTGTACTGCCTTTTGAGGCAGAGCTTGCCTAGCAGGGGTGCTGTATTTCCATAGATTTCCCCATGACGTCTGTGATTTGTGAAACGTCAAGTAGCTGCATTGATAAATTCTTTGACAGAGGTAGATTAGAAAGTTAGCTTTGCAAAAGCAAATGCATATAACTTGTGTAAAGCAGAAGGAAAAGTGTAACAGTCCATGATAGGGCAAGAAAACCAGCTCGGAGTAAGATGCAAAGCCTCTAAAAGCAGGTTGTGTTAACAACAACCACGCTGAAGAGGTTATGGTAACGCCTGTAAAGAACTTCTGCTGCCTGGGCAACCCTTCAAGCTCACGGCATGCTTGTGCAGAGCAGAGGGAGGGTGACTTTATGGATGTTCATGTGTTCATGGCAAAACAAAAGGGGAAGAGAAGAAGGTAACATTTTCCAGCTTTGGAAAGTTATATTGGAAAGGGACTCCTGTCTTCCTTTAATAAAAAAAAAAGAAAAGCTGGTTTTACTCAGCTGCTGAAATCCTGCCATAAATTTCAAAAGTAGGGCATGATGCCGCTCTGCTCCGCTCTGGTGAGACCCCACCTGGAATACTGTGTCTGGCTCTGGAGCCCCCACCATCAGAAGGACATGGACCTGTTGGAGCAGGTCCAGAGGAGGCCAGGGAGATGATCCGAGGGCTGGAGCCCCTCTGCTGGGAGGACAGGCTGAGAGAGTTGGGGGTGTTCAGCCTGGAGAAGGCTCCAGGGAGACCTTACAGCCCCTTCCAGTATCTGAAAGGGGCTTACAAGAAAGCTGGAGAGGGACTTTTTACAAGGGCATGTAGTGATAGGACGAGGGGTGATGGCTTCAAACTGGAAGAGGGGAGATTTAGATGAGATATTGGGAAGAAATTCTTGACTGTGAGGGTGGTGAGACCCTGGCCCAGGTTGCCCAGAGAAGCTGTGGCTGCCCCATCCCTGGAGGTGTTCAAGGCCAGGTTGGACGGGGCTTGGAGCAACCTGGTCTAGTGGGAGGTGTCCCTGCCCAGGGCAGGGGGTTGGAACTGGATGATCTTTAAGGTCCCTTCCAACCTAAACCATTCTGTCATTCTGTGATGTCATTTGTGGAGACAGAATCCCGTTACCCTGCGTGCACACTTGCCAGAACCTGCCACCTCTGGAGTGAAATGTGCCACCTGTGTCACAAATGAACAGCAATTGCCACTGATTAAATTTAGACAGTGCAACAGATATTAGGGCCTGGTCTACTACCTCTTACAAGTCTTCTTTGGGATATTCTTTCTTTCTCCCTGATGCAAACCGCATTTCCATTACATTCGGAAGACTAACTGATTTTGAACATACTAAGAGTGACAAAGCTTCCTCTCCACACATATACACATCATGCGTTTTCACTGTTTTCCAACCAGCAGATGTTTGGCTAATTTTATTCAGTCAAAATGTTTTTGCTCATAAGTGCCTTGATGGACATTTTCCGTGGAAGAAATAACCCACATTGAAGTCACCAATGCAAAGCTACTGGAAGCCTCATCCAAGCCTTGCTCTCTTTTACCACCAGTACAGAAACTTTCTTTAGAAAAGTGCCTGGGTTTCCAGCTCTGCTGCATCCAGCTGGTATCCAGCACCCCTGTAGCAAATCACCTAGCTTGAATTAAAAACAGAACAAAACTATCCCACCTTTTGCTTAGCTTTTAATCCCCTTCCACTCTGTAAAATGGTTAGGGTGTGCCAGTTGTAAAAAAAATATAAAAATCCTAATAACCAGCAGTGTTTCTTCTCCAGGAGGGAATTCATTGTACACTCCCAGCTTACTCTTTACCATTAGCCTTGCAATAGCACCCACCAAGCAGCTGGGCAAGGTCTAAGGTACGTGATAAAAACCAGACAACGCTGTTCGCTACCCCATTCACTATCCAGGGCCTGAGCATGATGAGGTTCATTGTCTTTTCTCAGCTCCTTTGTTCCTCTGCACACTCAGGTGTGTCCTGGCTTCACAGCTACTCCTTCGGCTGATGGATGAGGCGGCCGCACCGCAGCACCAGTACCCCAAATGGTCTCTGCAGCACCAGTACCCCAGATGGTCTCTGCAGCACCAGTACCCCAGATGTTCTTTGCAGCACTGGTACCCCAGCCAGTCTCTCCAGGATGCAGAGGGAGCGCCTGGGGTGGTGCAGGAGGTGCTGGGGTTACTTCACTGACACATTTGCTCCAAGAAAGCATTCCTACAGCCTTTTTTTCTTTGCAAGGCTCTCCCCATTTCACTCTTTGCAGCACATCTTCCTTTAATTTTCAGCAGGAAGAATCCATTCCAGAAGTGCCTTTTATTTACTTCATTCAGAGCAGTTCAAGATACGGTGTTAAAAAGCACCATTTCCCTTCTTTCACCTGGGTGCCTCGCAGAAACTGCTGGCAGTGTACCAAACCCACGGAGAATTTCTAACATGGCCACATCCTCCTTTACTGGACAGCAAAGACTACGGGAGTTCATATTCCCAAGGTAGAAAGCAGAAGAAATTCTGCATCATCTTGTTTTGAACTGGACAGAAAAAAGTGCGATGTTTTCCTTTCCTCAGCTGTTTGCAAGATAAAATACTGACACTTTCCCATAGGACATAATCCCTCCTGAAATCCTGCTAAGGATTCTGGATTGACAGTCATTAAGCCTTGCAGGAATTTCCACAGAGGCTACATCCAAATGTTACAACACTAAAAAAGCCTCTTAATACTATAATAATGTGACATACCGGTAACAGGGTGATCACATAACAAGAGCCTTGCATGGTGGCAAGTCCAAGATGCCGTGCACCGCTCTGACACATGCGACTGAAGAAGAGTGAAGAAGGACAAACATTTACACCACTTTTGTGACCATGAAGACCAAACCTATGACCAAATTCCTGAGAGATGGATGTTCAAAGGAGACCAATTTCAACAAGCAACTGAGACTAAAGGATTTTCCAGCACTAGCTTTCTCCCACTGTATCTTCCTCCCTTCTTAAGTGAACGGTGCAGCCTGTGCTCAGCTCTGTGCTGCTGCAGCTGCCCCACCATCAGTACCCGTGCTAGCGAGGTCAAAGCAAATTCAGGTACAGCTACATCTTTGTCTTCCCAGTAGATACACCTCGTTGCTCGAGGCAAAAACATCTCAGCCCACATCTCTCTCACCACGGAGCAGAAACAGCCCAAGACGAACTATCATCTCTTGGTTGGCGTCTTTTGTCACCTTGATGCGTACTTGCAGCAGAGAGCCACCCTGGGCACGTGGGGGGCTGTTCGGGAGCACAGCCTCCCTGCTGTAGCTCACACTGAGCTGGAACAAGCCATCACTTAGCCAGCCCCCTCATACATTTCTTTTCCTGCCAGCATTAAAATTGTCGGATTGGCATTTTCAGCATGAGTCTGCCAAGATGAACTTGAACTACACATGCATCTGTCTTCTTCACATCAACATGAATCTTCTTTCATTGCTTCCAGGGTTGTTAATCCTTCTCCTCTGGGACTGCACCAGGACGGTCCTTTCTTCTTGAGGATAATCGGACTGTCAAACAGGATTCTAGAAAGGACAGAACAGTTCCTTTAATTTTCCCTACTTCTTTATAATTATAATTCAGTCCCATCAGAGCAGAAAAAGGACAGAGAGTTCAAGGATGATTCTGGCATTTTTTTAATGGCATTCATAGGTGATGGTTAATCAGAAGCCCATTTCAGAACTTACAATTAAGAGGAATCCTAAAGATAAAGCTAGCAAACATTAAAAGAAAGATCCAGAGGGGGTACAAGACAGAAGCCTGCGAAACACAGAACATGAAGCAACTGGGTTTTTTGATATGAGGGAGGGAAAACACAGGGGACTTCCAGTTTGACTACATAAGACACAAAAGCTAGATCTATCAAACAGATATGTCTGCAGAAAGTGAAAGACCATAATTTACCATCCCACCTGAAAAAACAATTTTCAGCAGTATAAGGCTGCTAGCAGCAACGTGTCTCGCTGGTTTATTGGTGAATCACAAGAGAGAGCATCTTCAGCTCAAGCATCAATGCCAGGCAATGATTTCTACATAATCCTGTGCTCACAGCCTTGGAAAATTGCCTGGGTGTCCCAGCAGAATCAAACAAGATAAAGAGAGAGTGATTCAAGTAATGAGTAATAACAAGGCCTGGAAAAGACTGCCTGCTTAGAGACAAATGTGATATTTGCAGTAATTAATAAATGTGACAAGAGAGAAAGGAGCTGATAGTAAAGTAAGCATGAACGGGTTACAGTTCGGACCTGATACAGTTTAAAGTTTCCACTCCCAGTTTGGAAGGTCTGAATTTTATTTAGTTTTTTTTAAAGGTGAACTCACACCTGCAGCAAACCGGAGTAGTCTAAGACTAGTTCTCCATTTTCATTGTCAGGGCAGTTTCGCAAGACCCATGTTCATTAGCAGTCCCTAATAGTCCCTGCAGGACCTGTAACCAGACACATGTGGGAGAGCGAAATGTAGTACTGGCCCCGAGGAGCATTCCTGAACTTCATTTTTTATTATTACAATTCACCGAGAAACTTTAACCATGATAACGCCATCCCTGGGACAGACGCATATAAACTACCTTCAGAAAGGAATTCCCTGCTCCAATTTAAAGCATAAGAGAGGAACGAGAAGTGATCTTTCAAGACCACACAGCAGCTCAGCAACATGACTGGGATCCAAACCCGAGTTTTTCTGGCTCCCAGGCTACAATTCCATCAACTAGATCAAAGGAAAGCAGCACAGATATTTTCACTCGTGTAATCTAAATGTACATCGCCCAGCTCACGTTCTTCAGCATCAGTCAGTGAAACTAAGCATACCCTGAAATAAATGCCATCCCTACCCCACCCAGGCACTACAGCACGGATGGAAGATGCACCCAACACGCTGGTTTCTCAATAGGTAGCTGTGGTGAAGAACAGTCCATGGTTGGAGCTTGCTCATCTATCTACGTGGGGATGCTGAGGCCGCACAAAGCCAGCAGCACCAGCTCTGGGTGACGTCGCCATGGCTCTGGGTGACACAGAGAAGAAGAGGGCACTGGGGGCCCTCCCGTCCGCTTTGTGTATCTACACAATCAGGCCATGATTCCCCCTCTGTTTTTATCCTGGTGACAGAAGGTGAAAGCTTACTATTCCCAGCCACATTTATTTATCACTTTACTCCGGTCTCCATGGAAACAAGCCGTGATATTACCGGCTGCAACAGGGAGGTCGGGAGGTCTGCAGAAGCTGCTGGGAGCCAGTGGCACGGAGCAGAACAAATGCTAAAACTAGAAAAGTGTAATTTCTCTGCAAAGAGCAATGAAATAAGTGGCAGGGGGGTTGAAAAGCACTAAATGTGAGAGGCTTGAACTTAATACCACTTCAATTATTTAACAAGATTGTCTCGTCTATGTATTTGGATGAGTATGATCAAACCTCAGGACTGCTGAGGTCGTCTCATCGCCACTTACAGACAGCGCTGGCATATTGTATCTCTGCGCCCACTGGGCACCTTTGAATTGCTTTTTATCAGCCTTCTCTAGAAAAGATGAACAAGGAAAAAAAACCCCAAAGCCAGACACTCAGAGCTGAGCTTGATCCTACAGAAATCGGCGACATCAGCTCAGTCCAGACTTGGCTCTAAACAAAAACCCGCAGATGACAGTAAGAACACAGGAGCATAGGTAGCAAGCGCAGGCCATGCAAGCCTGCATCTGGAGTCGGGGATAGTTTTGCTAAGGACCAGAGCCAGATCGTGTGATTAGTTCAGTACCGTCAGACTTTCCTGAGCTATTTCAATGTCTAAATTGTGAAAAATGCGCAATGTTTTCCCTTATCCATTTTGTAAGCTAGAAAAATATCAAGTTAAAACACATCTTTCAGCCAAGGACCACAGGAGTCAGTAGGAGACGCTGATCTGTCCCCCCTCCAGTATTTTATGTTCCACTTCCAGAATGTCCGTCATCTACTCCCCAGGATAAATGCATACAACAGCAAACCTCTTCTCCAGAAGGGGCCGATGGGAATGTCCCAACAGATCTTCTGTCTTTACACCCACCTGATATGCCTCACTTGTACCTCATGGTAACCACAAACGCAGCAATCTCATAACAAAATTTCTTGACACAGCTTGTGTACATCTCAGACCGTAACCCAACTTCCTAAGGAAGCCTGGGAGAACCCTCTAGCAAGGATGGCATGCAGTACCCTGTTACTATTCGTAAGTATCACAGACTCTGTTTTCATGGCCAGAAAGAACCATTTGAATAATTTCATCCGATCTATAACAAAGAGCATAAACTATATCCTTGACACAACCTCTTGCCTGAGCTACAGAATCGAGTCTGGAAGGTGAGCCCAACCAAAAACTCTGGTTATAAGAAATAACTGCAATGCCTGGACAGGGTTTCCTGCAATTCACCACTGGCATGATTAAAAATGAGAACCCAACTTCCAGTCTTGCTTCGACTCAGGTTATGTTACGCATCTGCCACGCTGAAGAACAAAACAAGTTTTGTTCCCAGTGCACGAAGTCACTCAGAATCTCTGCTTGCTAAATTCAGTACATTCAGTTTCTGGAGTCTTTTGGTAGAAGACCAAAAACCAATTGATGGAAAAATTTGCTGCTCTATGTCACTGAATAAACATATGATAGTGGCGGGTATCTTAAATACGTATTTGTTCATTTTGCTTTTGCTTCAGACAGGCCATTCCCACTGCACTAAATTGCAAAGATTTTTCCACAAGTACTTAGCAAACATCTGAATTCTCTGAGATGGAAAATTGTTAGTGATCCCACAGCAGACTAAGAAGACTCTGAATCTTTAATAACCAGGTCTTTAAGAAAGGAGAGATTTCTGAGTACTGAAGTGCCAAGTTATTCAAAGTTTTCAGCTGCTACAAAGTCAGTATTGGTCCCAAAAGCTCACAGAAGGTGCCAGAGAGCCTTCCTAGAGACTGCCTATGAGCCACAAGTTTTATTTTAATTTTTTTTTTTTAATTTGGAATAACACGTAAGACTTGCAGGATGCATGTGTAGCATCAGTGCAAAGTGGCTTGTTTATTTGTTTTCTGGCCAAAAAGCAACAGGTGCTATTACTGAGCATGTCCTGAATATAAAGAATTGCAAATGAAGTCTACTTCACAAAGAGTTTGGGGACAGATTTCCAAAAAGCAGCTCTGATGTATCTGCAAATTATGTGTAGGCATGCTGGTGAGCATCACCAGCACTTCCAACACATCCACGTGCAAACTGCTATAACTCTGGACATAAGGGGTTCTGCAGGTCCAGGTATCATCCTGCCAGCAGCAGCTCTACTCAGGCACTGCCAGCAGCACAAGTATATTTAGAGTTGTTTAAGCAGAAGTCACACGCTTGCTTTTGAAATTCTGGCCGAAAATGTAAATTGAAAAAGTCAATATCCATCAGCTTATCTTTAAGAATCTAAAATCTAGAACGCTAAAAAGAACAACTGATATGTTCTTCAGTTTACACGGAAGATGCTGTAGCAAGTATTCATCTGACAGAGCACATTATATCATGTGTATGTGATCAAATATTCATTCAAAGGACATCATCCCTATGGGAAAGTCCTGCAGAGTTGAGTAAGAAATACAAACCTACTGATGGTTTTAAATTATGCTCCAGAGTGCTGTGCCAGATGAGATTTACACCAGCTTTGTACCTCGTCCGTCTCACACCAAGCTGTACTATGCTATGCGCTCGTGGTGGAGGCAAGCCAATGAGGCTGTAACATAAATATGCCCAGAGGCAGCACATCCATATTGCCCTACTGAAAAGAAAGAACAAAGAAAGAAATCAGAACTAATTAGTACTGTAATGTGTCTGAGGCTAGATTTAGCGTCATTCAACAACTACAGGCAGCAGAGGAATGAAGAAAAATGGAGCCAATTTGTGGCTCGGTATTTATTAGCATTTAGATAATATGCCCCATCCATCATATACAAGGCACGTTTCAAAAGTACCAGTGCTCCTGCGTCCTGAGTGCCCAGAACCCTTGTAAATCGCCTTCCTCAGATCTTGCCGAGAATAAAACACATTCATCTGGATGCAATCGCTGGGGGAAGACATTTTTTCCTTCTGATGGAAATAAAGACTGATGATACAAAGGACTCATAAAAGTAAGAGGCTGCAGATTAAGACAGAAGGAATCCACTCCTTCCCGCTGATGTGCATCTGTGATTTACAAGCTGCCAAGCACAGCCATGGGATTACGGGAATAAAATCCTGGTTGACATTGACAGAGACAATTTGAAAGCATCTAAAAATCTTCAGCCAAGCTGGTTGCTCCATTGCCCAGCTGTTTTTTAGCAGGGCAGAGACAGGGAACCCTGAGACTACAGTAAAGGGCCTGTAGGGCTTCCAGAAAGGAAAACATTAAACACGACAGTAAAAAAGTTTGATTCCTCTCTTTATCGAGAAGATAAGTAACTGTGGACAGCACCAGATTTAGACAGGTCTGAACAACAGATCCATTTCCAGATGTTGCAACCACCCACTCCTGCAAGCACTCCAGACATACAGGCTGGAATGAATCTCGTATGTGGCATTTAAAACACAGTTTAATTTCTACAGGGCCATCGCTTTGCAAAGAATGGGTTCTTACCATCATTTACTGCTTAGTGTAGAGAAGGAGATAGCGGCAGAGGTTCATGGCTTCACTGCAGTCTTGGAAAGCATTTTGTTTTTCTCTGTTTTTCAAGTTTATTCCCCAGGCACTCCAAGACCAGACTCCCAGAAATCTCATCAATTTTTGAGTTAATAAAACCCTAAGTAAGTGGCTGAAATTAAAGATATAGAAAATTAAACATCCACTTAGGCACTTTGACAAATCAAGGCCTATAAAAATTAAACACCAAATGAATCTTTTCATGTAGATTTCTGCTTTGCTAAAGTTTTAATGAGTTTTGACCTTTCATCCCACTTCAGCATGGGAGACACATTAAAAAACCTTACATAATTTCCAGGGAAAAATAACTTCTTGCCTATCTTTAAGAAAATAAATTGTTCTGCATCCTAAGTAGTTGTCAGTTTGAAAACAGTCACGCTGTTGAGTATTTGAGCAGCTGTTAACTAAAACCAAACAAAAGAAAACAAAGCGACCCATTTCATAATGAGCATCTATCTATAAAATTTATAAATCATTAATGCTGGTTAATTTATTAACATAACAATGACATCGGACTTGGTATTCCTAGCACAGATATGTAACGCCTCAAGTTATTTATTTATTTGCATATTTTTTGACAGCACAGTCAGGTTAGATGATCCATTTCTGACTAAAATGGCAATTCCTGGGCTGTTACCAGTGGATACAAACACCCAGTAATGGTGACAGAAGAATTAACTCACAAAACATATTTGACAAACAGACGAGCTTCAAACTCTCCAGTGGCTCAGGACTGTAATGAGGAAGGAGGTTAGTAAATAGGAACATTTTAAATCAGGAACAACGACATGCAATTAATATCAGTGCCTTACAGCCACATATCCTGAAAACAATTAGGACATGCTGAACGAGCAGTTTTGTTTACCAAGACTTCTGTGCCAGCAAACACTGGGGATAAAGTATGCTTAAAACAGCAAGGAATTGCAGTTCCATATAACTGTTTCTTTAAAGTTCAGTATCTCCCTTTTTTCTCCCCACCAGGCACATGCACGCTCATATGAATACAATTTCAAGGCAGTAACACAGCCGTGGTGCACTGCACCTTCATGGGTTTCAGTCATTTGCACCTCCACCCCATAAATCACCTCACCACCACATTTTGGGTTCTTTAAAAGGATTTTAAATGTCAAAAATGTATCTAAGATAAACACTTCTGCATTCCTAGGCCCAAATCCGCTATGTCTTTCCACAGCCTTCGCAGAGGCAGAAATTAACCTAGAGACTAACGAGGGGCTCAGCTCACACCTTCTGCCATCCTGTAAAGCAGACCTGGGTCTGACACCCCTTGTCCCCTCGCCTCCCCTCCCCGCCACCCCACAGCCCCAGGGACGGCAGCTTCACCTCCCCGGCAGTACGTCTCTGCTAACGCCATAGGTCATTCAGAGAAGTTTTCATTCTCTTCCAGTTCCCGGATCCCTAAAGTGAAGACACAGCATTCCCAGACCCCATCCCTAACAGGCACTGGCACGCAGCTCCTGTTGGAGGCTCAGGCTGTCCTTCCACCTTGGCTCTGGCTTTGACTCCCATCAGCTCCTCCTGCCCGTCCCCAAACCCAGGATCACGCTCTGCTGATTCTTACCAGCACAAGCGGCACGTAGCTGGCCAGATCCCAGCCTGCCTCCTCTGCCTCCTGCTCACACCGTGCCACCCAATTCCTCAGCCCTCCCCAGCACGGGGCTGCTTCAAGGGGAGAAGCTCCTTCAAGGGGAGAAGCTCCTTAAGGGGAGATGGTGGCACCCCCCTGTCTAACTGCTCCAGCCCAAACTGCCTTCAGAGAGGCCGCACTTTCCCGTCTTGCTGCCGACCCGAGGAATGAAGGCTGCACCAGCCTGACAGCTGACAAAGGTCTCACCTCTGGGGTGGAACCTGCCAGTTGTTTAGCATATAACAGCCTGAGAGAGGAAACTAAAGGAGAATCCTAGACCCCAAATGAATCTGAGCCTTGGGACGGTGCAATGTAGTAACTCACCCTGGAATACAGCCAAGGCCCCAAACTTAAAAAACCCTTGCAAAATGTGCCACCTCATCTCTTAAAAAGTGCAAGTGATCACTATCTTGATTGCCGGCATTATCTGAGCGACACCAGTTCCTCCCAGTACAGACAGCTGTTGCATGGAATAAAGGTTGCTAGCAAGTCAATCACCAACGCTACTCCTTGAAGTCCACACTCAGTGCTCTGGTATGAACTGGTATGGCCCAGTCTGTTTTTCTAAACTTGTCATAAATAATGTACTACCGGTAACGGTGTGGCAGCGATCCTCTCTTTCTCTGGCCAACATCCTATATGGTTCTGTTCTTGCCTGTTGGATTATCCAAAACACCCAGCCAAACTCATGGCTGGACTTTTATATCTTAAATTTGTCTCCTGGCTAAAATGCTGTTTGACACTTGACAGCTTTGGATCTTGCGACTTCTACAGTAAAGTACGAGAGCATGAGTCTCCCGCTAGAATAAAAACTGAGCCTGACAGTAAAGGGCTTTCTCAGGGGATAAACAACTCTCCAATTGCTCGGCTGCTGCGCCTCACGTCAGTTGACTGTAACAAAACCACGACAGAGACGGAATAGGGAGGAGAAGGCTGGCTGACTTCTTCAGCTCACAAACAGATACACATGCAGTGACACCAAAAATAGGAAGTATACTCAAAGAAATATGAGAAATTAAACACACATGGGTATATACAGTGTTCAGGAATAGCGAGGGGTATGCAGGTAATGATATAGCCATACACAAAGCTAATGTATGACCCTCTTCTCCAACCTTAGCCACCCCACATTATGGCACACCATGGGATTAAAATAAAATGGGTAGATGGCATTTCATGCACTGTACTGCAACCCCACCTCTGCACTGTCATCAAACCAATAGCTGGATTTTTTTAAAAGCCAGAAAGGCTCTATGGAACCCGAGCAGCAGGCAAAACAGCGGAACCAAACAAATGACAAACAGCATGCTCATTGTCAGTGAGAGCCGACATCGGAGCAGGTATGTGGGAATGAGAGATGAGGGCTCTTTTCCGTTCTAAATACCCCTGAAAGCTCAATAAATTAGTAACGTTACCCATGGCAGCAGCAAGGTGTCACACATTCGTGGTGACTGGTATAGGCAGGTAAAAGTGTGTCCAGTGCCTGGTCTGACAGCACACGAGGAGGAGAGATGACTGCTGCTGCCTTCACTGTTTCAGCTGATGCCTCTCCTTCCTGCCTTACCCTTTGCGTTTGCTCTTTCTGAACAGATTTCTGCATTGTTGCTGCTTCTGGCTCAGCGTCTGCGTTCTGCTAACATTTCCACTTTGGCGATTACACAGCCTTCATGTGTGCACCTGTGGCTCCCCAGTGTCTCCACCGGCCCCTGGCTCTACACTAGCAGCCACCCACACCGCTGTGAGTGAGGAACGCGTGACGAGTCCTGCAAGATGGGCGAAGTGCAAGAGGCAGGCAAAACTTTCAGGGTATCTGTCCCTGGGGAGTTTGATTTTTGCAAGCCAGAACATGAAAAAGAGCATGTAAATCCAAAGGGGTTTGCATTTTGTTTGAAAATGCTAAAACCCGTCATAGTCCCCGCACTTGCTGACCCGCAAGCTGCTTAGCTGGCAGGTCCAGGCACCGCAAGGCCGGCTGAGCCCAAGGATCTCATTTGCTCTTTGATCCGGTGCTGTGCCCTTCCTGAAAGACCCAACGCCTTGGGCCGAGCCTGGGCTATGTGAAAATGCCGTGAGGGCAGGTGGAATCCGTCACGCTCAGCCGAGCGCTCAGCTTGGTCCATCCGCGCTGAGAGCAGGTCCCAGCTTGAAACACGTCAATGACCGGCATGCACCCAAAGGCTCTGCCTCGGCACGGCCCAAAGGGTACCAAAAGCTGTGCTAGAGTGCAGGTTTGAGTGCACACACTGTGACACAAGGGCACTTTGGACTCAGGCGCTGATGCAAGCTCACACCCAAAATATCGTATAGATTTACCTGTTGTCTCTGATGGGAAGCCAAGCCTAAATATGTGGAAATCTTTCCTTTTCCTTTATGATGAATATATATAAATTTGTGTCTTCCTGTGTAAAAAGTCACATCATGGACATGTAATCATGAAAAACACCGTGTAACTTTACTGTAGACCTACAGGAATCTCGCACAATGAACCAGTTGTTCTAAAATTTAAGTAGTGCACATGGAAGAAACCTGACCGGCATCTCATTTAAATTCCCGGCTGGCACTGTCCTGTATACCTGCTGCACTGCCGAGCCAACGTCAGGTTCATAATGTGCACCCGACTTCTCTTTCTATTCAACAGGAGCTACAGATTATTATTTCAAGGAAGGTTCATGGTTCTTCCTGAATTATTCTGTCTTTACAGGCGCGCAAGCAGAAGTGCACCTCACAGGGACGAGGCTGTGAAGAGCATGAAAGGCTCCATTAGGGAATGCAGGAGTCATTCAAGGTCTTCTCAAGATTAACAGCATTTTTATGGAGATTAAGTTGCCCGCCCTTCTGCTGATGCTTTCAATAGGAAGCTGCAGTCACTTGACTTAAAATTAAATGAAGCTACTTATATGCATAAAGTTAACCAACCACTTAATTAGTTTCCTAGTCAGTCTTTTTTTGTAAAATGAAAGAGGGGGAGGCATTCATGTTCATTTGTCTCACAATTAAAACCTTTTTTTTTTTTAGAGGAAGGATTGATACTTTGCTGTCTACTCACAGGAAAAAGATCTGGTGTCTCTGTATGGAAGCATGCTGTCCTCTAAAAGAAATTTAATGTTCATCAAAATCACACCGTATTTTAAAATGCCTCTCTGAGCATCTCATTTCTTAGCTAACAGCTGCTTGCACCGTGGGTAGACAGAGCATACTCTTGCACCTCAGCACGTTCCTTCCAGTGATGAAGCGACAAAACAGCAAGAAGAGAGACATCAAGGGAAAAATGGAGGAAGACAACCCCTGTGCGAGGTCTTGCTTAAGTGGAAATCGTTTATCTCATATGCTTTGTTAAGAGATGGCATCCCTACTATTTTACACCTCTTCCTTTCCTGAGTTACCTTGTCCCTTGTAACACACTTCACAGCTAAAACCGGTACCTTCCCTGTTCCAAGCACACCATCCCAAGGCGGGTCACCCAGGGCACCAATATATGCTTACATTCCTCAGACCTTCATATCTCTCAGGCTGCCTTTGTTCTTCGCTGTTTTGCTGAACTGTATCATCTTGAGAAATAACAATACCTAGGAGCTGTTGTCTGGGCATGGGTTTGGCTTTTGATGGAGGGGGAAAAAAGTCCTGAAAAGCAGGGTTTGCCAAGGAGCCTTCCATCAGAGCACAACTAGATTTGGGCTGCTTAATAGGTTGGGTTTAGACCTGTTACAGCTTTGTGCAATGTTATCCTTTCTGTACTGGGATACAAGTATTCTGCTAATCATGCCACAATCTTCTCTCATGAAGTCAAATGACTTTACTATATCATGTCACCGGCCAGTCTTGGCTGGGCAGATGAGTGAACACCAGCCCTGTGATGGTTTGAGGGTGAAGTGCCTCATTGTAAGGACCTGTCCTAACGCTTTGTCAGGGCTCACTGGCTTTTGAGAAACAAATATCTCAAGGGGCTGAAAGGCTGCAGACGTGATTCTCAACAAGGAGAAGGAGACAAACATGAGGCATTGCTTTGAACTCATTTCCCTCCCGAGGTCTCAGCTGTAGCTCTGGCAGGATGACAGTGGAGAGACACTCGCAATGTGTGCAGACATTTCAATAGCTGTGTCTGCTGCCTTGCATCAGGACAACGTGTCGAGGCACGGTTATGTTACGTCTGCTCTCAGAGGCAGAAGAATCGGGGTTTTTCAGAACCTCTAACTGTTCATCTTCAATGCTTTCATTATGCGTTTCAGCGCAGAGTGAAAAACAACTGATTTTCTCTATTTTGCCCCTCCCACCGCAAACATCCACAGTCGTAGCACGGAATTGCATGAAAATCAGTGTTTTTTCCATGGACTACAGTAAGGACAGTATGAACCAGGCTGCTTGCTTCCTGAGAAAGTACCAGCAACTCATTACATGCTTATGAAGCTCCAACCTGCATGAATTCTGTCTTTACTATTTTTATCTGCCTTCTGATTAAACTTTATCTTTAAGATATTCATGACTATCATTAATTACCAGATTCCCCCGCAAATATCTGGGAACGTATCTCAGTTCTGAGAGATTGCCCTAACACTGTCAGAGGGAAACATTCTTTTAAGATTTTTAAAGAGGAGCCTGGGGCAGCCCGGGAGCGTGGAAGCCTCCCATAATGTTGCACTAAGCAGGCAGAGGAATAAGCAACCTAAGAGGTCCTTGCCCACAGAATCCCAACCTTTCTTCTTAATCTTTATCTTCCTTCATCGTCCTGCTACATTCTTGTGTCTCCACTGGATCGTGAAAACTTCCAAACACATGGATGGGAGGTAAGAAGCAAGGGATATCTCATCTTGCAGGCAAAGTGATGGGTAATCAGACTCTTAAGCCCAGATCCTAATGCTGAAAGCTCTTATACACTTCAAAATTAAGACCGGTGGTCTTGGATTAGTTTGAAGAGAAGCAGATTTAAAAAAAAAAAAAAAAAGAAAAAGCAACCAAGCAGAGGCTTAAGCTGAGAGCCCATTGCTTGCCTCAACTAGACAGCCTAATCCTTCTGCTGAGCTTAATGGAAGTACACCGTGGCAAGAAGAGAATAATCAGACACTAGTTAGGTTGAAATTTGGGTTACGGGTATGGTGAAATGAGGATAAGATGAGGTAGTAACCCTTACCCTGTAATTAAGGTTAAATGCTAACGGCATTCTCATGTGCACTGTGACTGCAGCAAGCAGCGCTCAGTCCATGCTGGGCTACGGCAGACCGCAATGGAGCAGCAGGTGCATTTTACATCGATGGCTGCCTGAAAGAAGAAACCTTTAATTGCAAATAAAATCGAAAGTCGCCTTTCCTCTTTCTACCATTTTAGAGCACTGTGTAAGCTCTGCAAGAAGTATGTATGGGAAAAGTTTAGCACATCTTTTGTGTCATGACTTGTGCTAGCTAAAGATAATAGACAGAGATGCCACATCCTTCTGTTCCCATGTTTCCGCGTGGTGGCAGATGCAGTCAGCAGAGGGCTGATGCAGACGTCTGTGTCGCTTTTCTGATAAGATCTGACAATATTAACGAGATTCAGGAACCACTCCTCATGGTGAAAGATGAGAAATGGCTTTGTTTCACTCTTGAATCCTGACAGGAAAAAACTGTGTAAGCAGTGAGAATGGCACATCAGAATGGGAGAAGGAAAGAGGGGAAAAAAAAGGCAGGGGGAAAAGCTAATTACAATCTGCAGCCAAGGTGAAACACTTCTCTTGGCTATCAACACTGCGATCAGGCATTTCACCTATCATGGAGTGCACGATAAACAGTGATATTGTGTTATTAACATATTGCTCGTTAACGCTCCTTTACAGGCTAGGAGAACCCTCCTGTGGTAGTATTTCCCCCTCTATCTGCATCTTCTTTTGTTCCTTTTTTTGCATCTGTGGTCAGATGGGAATCAAACGGTGAGAGCTTCTTGCTAAGTCCTTTTGACATCTCTGATAAGGTTATCTGGGATCCTAATGGCACATCCTAAACTTAGATTCAAAAGCAGAAAAATCACTAATGGGCTCCTGTGAGCGGTGGAGATTCTGCTCTTTTTAAGGCTTTAAAGCTCCCTGCCGTGGATTGAGCCAGTTTGGTCTTCTGACATGGAAAAGGTGTCAATCATCTCAGTCAGTGCCCTCACTAAGCAAGGCAGTTCATGGCCACATGACCCAATCAGTCAAGACAAGGCAACAAGTGGCTTAGATCTGTATGGCGTTAATAGGGATAGAGACGGGAGCCTACATGCTCTCAGACATCGGCTGGTTTTTTTCCCCTACTCTTCACCTTTGCCTGAAAGGGAATGTATCAACAAAGGGAAACTTCAGCAAGAGTTTAATCAAAGCTTCAGACAAAAAGGCTAGAAGTCTGTCCGTGTTTGTTAAAAGGCTGAGAAAATTTTAAGGTCTGTTGTCTGACAGTGGTAGAACTCATTATACTATATTCTGGACTCACTATTAGGCTAAAATGAAGGGCCCGTTTCTACAAAGTGCAGAGCTGGGAAGAGAAGACAACGAGTCCCAACAACTCTTCCATAAATCAGACGTCCTTGCTTCCCACTTGCTTTGTTACTCCACACACATGGCCCTTCCTTGCACATACACATGTTGCTCTAATTGAGTTTGGCTCTTAGCACAGCAAGGACACCGTCCCGTTCTCTTTTTGGTCTGCAGAGATGATCACCAAATGAAAGGCAAAGTTGCTTCTGATGGAGTATCTGTAAGGATCAAAGGGAGATGGTTGGTTTTCTCAAGCTGGTGTTGAAGTAGAGAAAAAGAAGACAATCCTTGGAAGCAAAGTCCTGGGAGCCAACAACACTGAAGAAGGATGAGATCAGGCTTCCATTCCCGTGAAGGCTACTGTCCTGAACAGGGGCTGTTTTCCACTTCACCTTGGGACTAGTATATATGACACAAGAAGTAGAACAGAACTGCAGCTATTCTGAAGGATTTACTGGACCTTCTTAGTGGCAGAAGGAAGTATGTGACCAGTCTCAGACCAGCGTGTAGTGATCAGAGTTCCCAACCACATCTCATACTGTGTGGGTCAATCTTGAGGACTGTCCCGTTCACATAACCATCAGAGTAGCATGTTCAGTGGATATGGAGTGATTTCTGACAAGGAGGATTTTTACAGAGGGTATTTTTAAAAGCCTGTTGTTCTTGTTAGTCCTGATGGGGAGGGGAGCAAGAGAGGAAAGTGGAAAATGAAGAGGCAGCTAACTTGAGAAATACTAAAATTGCAAGCAAATAACTGTGAGGAAATAAAAGCTAAACAAAAAAAACCCCAAGAAACTGTATCTTTCAGGGTTTGATGAATTCCTGCCTGTGAATCTGACTGAATCTATTTAAAGGATCAAATTTCATCCTGGTATATGGATTTCCAAAGTTGGTTGGAGCTACTTCAGCTTACACCATTTGTAAATACGGCTCATTGTGTCTGAAAGATTGGAAATGCCCAGCACAGAAGTAACTGCACTGCGAATTTCCTTATTATGAGCAAAGCTGGTTAATTGAGGAGACCAGTATCTCTGAGCTCACTTACATGATGCAACCTTGCTAGTAAATAAAAGAAAGTCATACCTCTTCTGCTAGACTTGTGCAAATCTGTAGGATAGGTCACATCCTATATGTTACGCGCTCTGGTATTCCCTGTAGCTTTCTTCTGTAAGAGTGTTCACTGTAATGGAAAAATTGAGTGGAAAGGAATTGCCACATTCAGTTTGTGTGCTCTATTAAAAAAGTAAATTAACGATACATAAAGCTGGCAACAATATCCAACCTCAAGGCAGAAGTCCTCTGGAAAAAGATGTGATCATGTAATTAAGAGGTGTATTATAATCTAAATGGGCAAAGGGGCTAATTAAATTCATAAAATCAACCTCCATTCTGCTATTTTCTGGTTGTGGAGTTCTTCAATTTGCAGCCTTTATAATATTAGTTTAATGTAACTTTTTGTGTACAATAAGGAGCTTTCTTATTAGCTGTGACTCGTCTATTCTCTCACTTGCATGCCTGCCTGGATTGAGTCACAGCACAATGAGTCTCTTGCCTCCTGAAGTCATGTAATTATCTCAGGATCTTAAATTAAAAAATAGGACTCCTGTAAACCTCTCTGTTCTGAAGAAAAGTGTGAGTAGGCGAATCCAGTGTAGCCAGTGTGTTTGTGTCTGTGGAGAGCCTGAAACAATAGTTCCGAGAGATATCAAACGTCATGTGTATCCTAATAGAAAACTGATTATTCCAGCAACTCTTTCAATACCATCCCATTAGGGAACTCTGTCACTCCAGTGGATATTTATGGGAGTAAGTACTTGGAGAAATCTTCTGATGACCCTAGCTGTTATTACATCTGCTTCTTCTAAAGATAAATCTCCTTGATCTTCCTGGGAGAACAGACGAACCCAATGCTCAGAAGCACTTAGGTCCCTGCCGTAGTCCCCAGGTCTGCTCTTTCAGTCTGCATTTCCAGATGCCATCTGCTGATCCATGCCCTGGCTCTTTTGTCTTTGCCTCATGCTCTGGGGATATGATGGGGCTGAGAAACTACTTGAACTCCTGCCTGTGAAGTGTGCCTATTTGCAAACGAGGACACAGCTAATGGCAGTGTGCTTTGGTAGCCCCAACCACCAGGATAGTCCTCGGGAGCGTCGGAGTACACAGCAGCACCAAGAGCAAAGAACCACAGAGAGACAGGCTGCAGATCGGAGACGTGTGGTTATTTTTAAGCCATCTCTCACATATAGGCAGTTCATGTTTATGGAATATGGCGCAGGAGGTATCTTAAAACCAAAGCATCTCTCTAGCTATGCATATCCAGGACAAACCTGAGGTGAATGATACCCTCTGACTTCCTTCCAGAGCCATTTTAGTGGCAATCAGAGGAAACATTTCCTAGAGAAATAGTTCATATCAAATTTATAAGCCTTCCTTGGGGAGGAAACATCCGTTTCCCCTTCTACCTGTCATTCTTCTTCGTTTATTGAATCAATAAGGCATGAAATTTGGCAGGCTTTAAGTAAAAAATGAGCTGTTCATATCAAAGAGAGCCTGGATGGATAAAAAAAATCAAACTGTTAGAATCAAGATTCAGTTAATAGGAGTAAAAATAAATAGAATCTAAATGTAAATGAACATTACATCACCACTGGCATTTAAGCTCATTTTCAAATACAGAATTAGAAACAGATTTAATTTGCTGAAACCTGCTGTGTTCATACAGATATAGCTGCTTTGGGGGACACAGGTCTGAACGTTTTGTCTGTGGCTTCTGCTCCCCAAAGAAGCCACAGCTGGAGATTCTTACTGGACAAGAAAGGAGTAAGAAGGATTACGCAGAGGGGGCAAATCCCTACTTTCTGGTTAAAAGGATCACTAAGAGGTTAGGAGGAATACGATTACGTTCCTGCTTCCCTGTCCTTTGTAAACTGTTGCAATACAACAGCCTTGTCCCTTCTGGATGGCGTCTGAATTTACCTAGCGAGTTGCAGCGTCTACGCTTCCAGTCTTTAATACAGGTCCTCCATCAGCTCAGACGAGAGAGACCCATTACTGCCATGGGCTTACATCATGAAGTCCCATCTGTCCACGGATCTGTCGAGTGTAATTTCCCTGAAACCGTCATCAGGAGGGCACTGCTCTGTCTATGGGACAATCCTCGTTTAATCAAAGGTAGCCAGGAGGTCTGCAGCTGAGTGAAAAAAATTCCAAATAGGTGGTGAGATACACTTCTGTCTGTCGAGGCAGTTGAGTATCACACCACCATGCCCTGCCTTCAGGGCTCAGAGCCGATTTCTTGCTTGGCTTGCCTCTCTACCACCTGAAAGTCCTTCCTCTCTTCCCTCTGGAGATCACTGTTCACATACTTATGTTTTCCTCTTTACATAAGGAAAGAAATTACTGGCAGTTACTCTAAGCTAACATTATCAGTAGGTTACAGCAGCTTTTCTGGGTGTCTTCAAGCTTCAAGGGCATTTTTCAAAGCTACCCGTCCCTGTTCTGTGCTCTACCTTCCAACCTGATGAGTATAATTTCCCTCTACTCAAAGGTGAGCTGTTCTGTTCAACTACAAGCATGGGGTCCATCATTTAGATGAAGATGCAGTGATTATATTTGAGTCTGGTTCTTTTGAGCGTGACTATGTCCCACACTGCCTATTAAAGAGCAAAGTTTAACGCTACTCTCACTCCCACTAATCCTTTTGTGTAATCTCACATTACGCATTCGCTTCTACAACTATTTTTGTAGCTCAAGGTCTTAACTTGCATCTTCCAGCTTCAACTGCCTTTGAAACTGCATTACATTCAATGGTGAGGATTTGTTCTTTCCTAACACACACACACACGCATAGAATTAATTTTTTATCCCACTGGAATTACAATACTTACACTTGTTCTTTTCTTGGGGCACACCTTTGCTTGAGGATTTTTCAAGTTTAGGCTGACATGGCATGAATTTCTCCCTCCCATCACCACTACTGTAATAAGCCTGCAGAGCAACCCCACACAGATCCTACAACTCTGTCAAATCCTTTTACTAGCCTTTATTCTGCCTGGATGGTTTTATTAGCATATTAGCACAGAGCCGTGCTGTGATCAGCAGGAAGGTCTTGTTTATTGCTAGCTTGTTTGAAGACAAGCAGAGCATATAGTCCCAATGAGGTGGGATCTAATTATTAAGATTTTAATGAAAAAACACGATGATGAGGTGTTGTGTAAGGTATGGAAACCACGTCAGAAATTGAGACCTTGCTGGCTCCACTGTTATTCATATAGAATCCACATTGTTGAAATACAAGACTAATCTTAACCAATCTCATATTCTGACCAATTATCTTTGAAATCGTACAGCTGACTGTGATGACTGGGGAACACCTATGTATAAGTTGTTGATCTCTACTGATACAGAGACTTGTTCCTAGCACCTCACAGCTGGTAATAACAGTCTTCAAGCTCATTCTTCAAGAGCAGGAGACGTATTCCATCATAGGGTTCACATCAAATGGCAGATACACATCACGAGGTTTCCTACATTTACTGTTCTAAATGGGTATGTTTCCTCTGGAGCAGTAATCTGGTTTGTGTTTGCTAGCTTCAGCATCAAGCAGATTAAAGGTGAATTTAATTCTAGCCCAGAAAAAGGTTAGGCTCTTAATTATTAAGTGAGAAAGAAGATTATAAAAAGAGGAAAATAAACCAAAATGTTTAGCATCACATTTCCTTCCCAGCTGTCATCTCAAATCCTTGAGGTACGCATTAGCCATACAAACTGAAGGCACAATTTACAAACTGAAAATACACCTTGAGTACTATCTCTTAGAGTAAGACCTTAAAGCTAGTGCACCCGGATACCTCCATCCACCACACCTACACACAGTAGCAACCTGCTCAATTTCTTCTCTCTTCTCTTGTTCAACATGGCATTACCACCCATTTATATTGTTAATCTCACTCATCTTTCCACCTGTTGGGGCAGAACGGCCCTTCCTGTTCAGCACAGTTGGGGTGAAGCTTCTCTGAGTTTACGATTCAGTGGCACTCGTCCCATTAGTGGATTTCTTCTGGCTTAAATGGCCTTTTGGCAGACCACAACATTTTGAGGACTGTCATGATATAAATCATAAAAAGCACAACTCTGATAACATTATTCAACAATTCCACTAATCTCACATGACAATTCTGTCAGTGTTGTAGACCAGCAAGACCTAGGTTTTTCAGGGAGACTGGAGGTTAAAACATTATTAAGGCAGATGACAAAGTAGGATTTTTGAGATGCTTTGTCCAAGCCTTTTCTCCCTCTTTTGGTCACTTTTACAAGCTCATGCCATCACATTAATCCTTCATACACTCGCGTCTCATGGGTCAAAACCCTTTGCTTATGAAAGGCCTCTACCCAGAAAACATCGTCTTCATCTTGGGGAAAGCAAGTGTCTAACAGAAGAAAGAGTTAGAGGGAATGATTCTCTAGATGAGCTCACAGCTCATCTCCAGCATCTTCTCCAGATGCTTGCCTCAAGCATCCTGCCTCAAGCATCCTGCCTCCAGCCATGGAGCACTGACAAATGCTTCAGAAGTAAAAACAAAAATTTTAATAATCTGCTTATTAAGACAAATAACCTCTAAGCCCTAACAAGCAATAATCACCATGTGTTATCTGGAGGAGGCAGCTATTCTGCTGGGGTACTGGATGCCTCCTTCTGTGGTCATCATCGTCCTTCACCTCATCTTTTGATTTTGCTGCCTGATTTAAGTTATGTCTCTGTACCTCTGCACAGAATAATGCTGGGGCCATTCAATTTTTTTGACTTATGGATACTGTGTATCATAGAGAGGAGCAAAATGAACACTACATGTCCCTGAATTCAGACCCACCTCTTTGGATACTGAGTTATACCATGACTGCAGATCAGCAGCAGAAATGGTTAATGGGCTGGATTTATGGGCAGCTAACAGCTATGTAACCTAACAGTTAGTGAGGCAAGGACTCATTGGTAATACATCATGGAACTAATAAGTTATTTTTATAAAGGCAAGCAATAAAATTGATTTCCATACAGAATTTTTTCTTACTTTGGTATTCCTAATGTCACTATCCTGAATCACTCCGAGCTGGAGAGTCAAATTTTACAGATTTGGAAATATCCACAGAACCATTTGTGATGACACGAAGGGAAACACTGTCTGTTTAAAGCTCCTTCAGCATGTTTGGGTATAATTTAGTTCCTAACACAGTGACATTAATAGAAAATTACTGAATGCCTGAAGATCTTAGAGAAAAACTACTTCTTCCTAAATATTTACTGGGGACAAGAAAGACTCCTGACAGATGAAGAAAGACAAATTCATGCAAGGCAGACTTCAGAAAAATTTTAAAAACTCAGTAATGCTTCTTCCCTTTTGATGAAGAAAATTTGGAGCAACTATATTTAGACTCATAACCAGAAAATAACATTCTGTTTTCTGCAAAAGAACTGTGTCCGTGAAGACTTATCTTAGGTCTAATGTAATACAGGGTCAATGCTGTTATTGGTTGTCTCTGATCTCCACCTCTCTGAATAGATCTTTTCTGACCAAGAATCCTATTAAAAGATCAGTCAAATGCTGCTTTCAGCCTGAAATCATTATCTTGTGCAAAAAATCTGATACCTCAAAACTGAAGATTTTTCCTTCCTTATACACCCACACCCAACACACATGCACACACAAACGCATAAGTTCTGGTGTCGTAGGAAGCTTTTATGACTGGTGGGCTTCGCACTTCGTTTGAGATCGTTCAGGCTTTCCTTCTGTTTATTTCCCCAAGAATTGTCATTTCACTGTGGAAGTGTGTCAGCTTTGCAGAGGAAAGCCATAGGAGGTATGAGATGGAAGGGAGCGAGCAGGGAAAAAGGTAAACCTCATTCCGGTAAACAGCAACATCTACATTCAGATTTAAGTGAACAGTGACAAGAAGCAATTTAAATCTCAACTGTAGAGCCTGCAGGATGCATATTTAGCAACACAATAAGCACAGACCACCCCGGACGCTGCTGGAAACAGAGCCAACATCACTGCAAGCGGGACTGGGCAGATGGGAGCGCGCGTTTCTGCAGGCACTTTGGTGGACAGAACAAAGGCAGGCCCAGCAATCTGGAAAGCAGAAGCAGGCAAAAGCGCTGGGGACCTCTGCAAACACAACTCCTAATTTCACACAGACACTTAAGAAAGGCTTTGCCAGCTACTTCAGAGACTGAATCTTGGTGTTTGTCTCCTCTGTTTTATATTAAGGCACAAAGAAATGTTTTTCCATCCCCCACTGCAACTCCAGTAAATTACTAAGTGGCTTATCTGGCAGTTGCGGTGCTCTGTTCCAGCCGATTGCCGAGGAGGGGTCCCTGCTGCAGGCCACCCAGCTCCACAGGGAGCCCCGCAGGCAGATTTATAACCACACGCCTGGTGATGGGAGGCCCTGGGTCTCCTGAGTGCGATGTGCCCGTTTGCTTTTAATGATGAATAATTTGTTCAGGGAAGAAAGTTGAGAAGCCTCGTTTTGTAGGGGCTCTCTGCAGCACTTGGTAACCTGTGGAATGCCTTGGTTTTGGAAACCAGGCTTCTACAAGCACAAAAGATGATCTGTCAGACACAGTTATCCCTTTGCAAGACACCTGATGTGCTCAGGTCCTGGGGAGTTCTAGGGAGGACAGGGAGAATTATGTAGTGCTAAACACGGTGCCTCTTATACTCCAGGTATTTTGTGTCATTTTAGGTAATAAAGAGCTAAAGTTCAGTAAACACAAAGCCTCCATGGGCAGCTAAAGAAGATTTGAGATGATCGTCCCTTATTCTTACACACCTTAGACATTCAAATTATTTTGTCGGGACTAGGGCTAGGGTTTGAAACACAATTCCTAAATGTGGGAAGAAAAGGGGACAGGGGTCCTTGCCTCTCATTTGCAAGAAGCAAGAATGACAAGAGGAAAAGGATGTTAATTTAATCGTGCCTGATATGGCAGATAGATTATTTTTTTTTTTAACAGGAAAGGCTTAAACATTTCACAAAATATGCATTCTGTATGATTATTTGTAAAGCATCATAGATGTGCTTGGCACTTTACTGACGGAAACATTGGCAGGTCTCTGCCTCAAGGAATCTATAATTAGAGTATAGCAAGGGAAGATGATGGATAAGAGTGTATGGGAGGACAGGGATACAACAGTGAAAGATCATGAAGAGCTTCAGATAGTCTTTTCTAGATTTTTTTTGGTTCTTTTCATTTAAATGTGATATATTTTAAATCTAGGACTAAGAAGTGATTGAACTTCAGATTTTTTGCTCCATAAACTTTTTTCTGTCCCAAACTGGAACAGAAAACTAAAGTTTTGAAATTCTTCATGAAATAAATACATGCAAGAAGGGTGATCTGGAAAACAGCCTCATTGAACAGCCTTACTTTCCTACGTGGAAGCCTTTCTTTCCAGTTTTATCATTCTGAAAAAAAGTTACACTAACACAAAGAAGTGAAAAAACAGTCTAACACTGCCAGCATGAAACTCGCCCACAGCACAGAGGTCTTGAATGTCTGAATGTTTGTCGAAAGTTTTGTACAAGTAGATGTTCCTGTGAAGTGGTTTGGTGTGGCTAAATAAACAGTTTCTAACAGAAAACAGCTTTAGCAGAAATCTTTCAACCAAATCCATCACTAAGAACATGGAAGAATAAGGGGGTAGAATCAAAGAGAAAATACTGGACATAGGAAAGTGGTTTTCATTACAGTAAAAAACAAAGGAAAAAAGATAACTCCAGAGCACGTACCCCTTGAGAGAGGCCAAGGGAGCCAGGAGAGCTCTGCTTTTTTCCAGTATTTGAAGGAAAGTCATAACCAAAGCAACTTCCTTGGCAGATGAGAAAGCAAGGACCCGGTGTGTGGGATATGAGACTGTGAAGGCAGTTCCATGAGAGTATTACTGTGGTGCTAAGCCCCCAGAAATCCCTCTGTGTGCAAGAGCTGCGAGGGCTGGCCACTTTGATCAGGGCACTGCCGTGACACCGAAGGGTGGCCAGATGCGAAGCAGGGAGGTTGGCATTTTGTCGGCCCCTTTAAAATATCAGAGGAGCAGAAATTCACTGGTTCTGCCATCAGAGCAGGGCTCAAAGAGAAATGCCAAACAGACGCCACAATTTGGGGACGAGTGGGCCCGTCAGCTCAGCCCCTGCTAAGAATCTGATCCAAAATTCAGGGAGTCCCAGAATGACTAAATCCAAGGGTTGCGCACACGATTCTTGGATCTAATCTGTCATTAAACTCTTGTTTCTGATTATTAAAACTATCTAGGGAATTTCACTGAATGCTGCTACCCCCCCTCAGCGGTACATATACGGCACGTTTCCCCCCATCCACTTTTCAAATGAGCTGGCTTGTCCTTCAGAGTCCAAAGCGATGGGCACGTCATTTTCTCTAAACTAGTGATATGAAGTGACATCTAAAACCTTACACAGTCAGTCCTGAAAGGGAATTGAAAAATGAGCCAGGAGACACATCTCTTTCAGATTCTGGCCCTTTCTCGGCTGTAAAGAGAACAGTTGTGATGAATCCACACATCCTCCGGGAGCCGAACAGAGATCAGCAACCGACTTCCTAGAGGATACCACTGGCCTGGAGACATTAACAACTTCTGATTCCCAGCAGCGTGTGGGAGAACTGAGCAGGCAACAAATTTCCAGATCATTTCAAGTCTATTAATACAGTTCTGAAGCACACAGCTTTCCCTCAAACCCGTAATTGTGATTTGGAAGTCTCTGGCTGTGTCTTGCACATCAGTGAGTCACTCTGTATTCTCCTTCTGCCTAAGAAACAATCCGACTATGCAGGAATGAGAAAGGCAAATCAACTCTGATCCTGCACCTAGATGCTCAGTATAAATAACCCAGGTTAAGCATTTATTTGATTTGCACTCACAGGAATAAGCGCTTGGGTGGTCCAGTGTCACTACTGGGGAAGGGGAAAGGTGCTCCGTTCCAGGCAGCAAAGACAAATGCAGTCACACAAGCACATCAGGTAGATCAGTAAATGTACCCTGCTACAGATAAATTAAACCCTTCCTAAATGAGATTAAAAGAACCTCCCCTTGGAGAATAAGTACAGAATGAGTGTGAGGTACTAATGGGAGAGAACTGCAGTTGTGCAGCAAATGCAAGAAATCATTTGAGAAAATATATGGAGAAAGCTGAAGCAAGAGCGTGGAGAAAGGGAAGGAGTGTTTGGGCAATCGTAACGAGCCCAGTCTTTTTATAGAACTGTGCTCATTCTCTTTGCTCAGTGTGCTAAATCTCTTAAATCTCCACATTTTCCCTCCTATCCCCCTGCCCTGTGGTCACCACTGTGGAAGTTCTGGCTGCAAGGGGAAAGGACTGTTAACAAGAGGACAGAAGAAGGAACTGGGGAAATATTTAGCTCCCTGGCTCTGGATAAAGCTAACAAAGACCTTGTAAAAGACAGAAAAAAAAAAAAATAGCTCTGAGTAAGTATATGTTTTGCTACCTTTGATCCAGTGATCTCAAACCACTTTTTACACACACGTCAATACATTCAGCCTCATGACACCTCTGCAAAGATAGGCAAGTCAGGCTAGGAACAAAGCAGCAGACAGCAGCCACAAGCCCTGACATTCACCCCATGCTGTAATCAGCAAGAGAGCCCCTTTCCCCAGCCTCAGGAACACTAATGGAGTATCCGGAAACCTGGAAAGTGGCAATGAATTACTCTCAGCAGGATAAACTGCATGTCTGTGGAGAAAGAATTGTGTTCTGTGCCATTCATAACACAAACAGCATCAAGTCAAAGGTTGGCAGGCGGCTGTTTCCCTTGGAGCTGTAATTAATATCATCTGAGCAATGCAAAGAGACCAACAGAGCGCCAGGTGTCTCCTCTCGGCAACCATCTGTGAACTAGCAGGATATTGGTGCTGATGTTAGGAGACTTTCCCACAAAGCAGGAAACAGCAAAGTTAAGAGGAAGAGGAAACCAGATAATCTTAAGGAGCATGGGTTAATACTCTGATCCTATAGTGTGTCTCCAAGTGTTGAAGGTGCCAGTAACATTGACCAACAATCAAATTTGACCTTTCAGCATCTGCTACCATATAATATTCTGCCTGTAGAGGGCAGATAGCTGCTGTTTCTAAGGATCTGGTGAATGGTCCTCATGCCACCAAAGAAATATAATCAGCAGAAGATCTCCCACTGGGAGGTTGGAATGTACCACCCTTGGCAAAATTTCCAATAGGATTTCTCATCAGGCCAAGGGCTCTTCCTCTGCTGTTCTTACAGCTGCATAGGAAGCCATCTGTTGTCTTGGATGCTTCCATTATTTTCCCTTTTCTGCCCTAAACATACCAGAGCACTCTTTCACATCTGGCCCACTGAGGATCATATCACCTGGAAATGGCTCAGTCTCTGCTAAAAGTTTTACTGCCACTAAGGTGAATTCAAATCACCTCTCTGCAGACTTAAGTGGCACCTACGTGAAAGAGAACAAAGGTGCTTCAGACTATATAACAAAGGAGAGAGGTAGGAGATCTTTTCAGATTGCTTATCATCTCTGCCTTCCTCATCATCTCTGCCTTCCTTGGGCATACTTTGTGCCTCTCTTGATTGCAAGGAGACAAGGTCTGGTACTACAGGACAACTAGAGATCTGCACCCATCGGTGCAGCAGTGGGACTAAGTCGCAGGTTTCGCTGCAACAGCAGAAAGCCCTCTTTAAGGCAATGACTGCAAAATTGCTTTGCACAGATTGGAAGAACCAGAGAATACTACGTTACTGCCTCAGATAAAAGCAAACAGATCAAAAGCGACAATGCTCTGCACATCTCATACTACCAAGCTGGGTTCCTGCTTTGTGCTGCTTGAGTAAACAAGCTCTGTATAAAAGGCCCATTTTGATACCACGCTGGTTTCCCCTACAACAAAGTGCTTGAAGCCGAACCAAAAGGCTTTTAACTTACCTCTCAATGTGTCTGCATTGTTTGCGTCTTGCTGTTGCTAACGTCTAAAGCAGTTCAGGGAGTGATTCTCCTTCCTCTGAAACTGTTGCTTTCAGGTCCACTTATTTGCTCTGTGGATATAAAGATGTAATCCTGCTAATGGCCAGTTTGCAATGAGACTCACTGGAATTATTTACCTTTCTTAGACCTTTGGAACACCTTTCACAAGCTTAAACCTCTACCTCCTCTTCCCACTGAGGAATAACTTGCTAATGCATGACTAAAGAAAAATGCTTTTCATACGGGATCAGACTTAAAGGCCCTGGAGAGCAAAAGTATCGATCTTGTGAACTATCAACATTCAGAATTTCTACCAACTACAGCAAACAGTGCTCAGCACCTCTTGAGACCAGACTCCAAAATTAACCAGCAACAGCAACAACAAAACTCTTTACAAAAATGAGAATATTGTGCTCAGCTGTCTTGGGGCTGGACGACACAAGTTCTGCAAATTCCACAACTGGACCTTGAATATAAGTAAACTGTTCTCCATTCACTGGTTTTTCCCCTTCCCTTAGGTCTTCTGAGTCACGACTCATTGAGCTTTGGCCTAGACTCCAAATCAATAAAGCTTCTTCTACTATTTCTCTGTGGTCTAGTAAAGTTCAGATGTACAAAATAAAGTAAAATTCCTAGAACTGTTACTTTCTTCTGTTTAAAGAAGAAAAAAACTATTTTAATCATGCCCAATTTCCCTTTCTCTGCAAAGAGCTGGTATTTGGCAGGACCTATGATACCAGGAAGCACCAAGTAAACAAAAAATTTAACCTCATATAGCTTCCCATCCTCTTTCTTCTGTGTTATTTCCATTAATCAGAAGTGAGCAGAAAATGCAAATATTGGTTTAGCTACTGTTTCTACACTTTCCTGCAACCTCCTGTAGGTTTTCCAGAGTGCAAGCTATGCATCAGTAGACCTGACCGCCTTAATCTGGATGTGATCCTAAACCTTCCCAGAGCTCTAGAATATTCACCTCAGTGAGCAGTGAAAATATTTTTCAAGGACTCAGTGAACAAAGGGACACGCTAAGTGTTCTCTTTTCTAGATGGGACTGATTGGTTCATGGAGGTCATCGTACCGACTCACCCCCAGCTTCCAGCTGAGTTCCAGTTATACTGGTTCAGGCTTATTCTTTCCACATGCTCCTAGCATCCTTTAGGTGCAGTAAGGGAGCCAGGACACATCTTTCCTTGCAGGTGGCATCGCCAAGACAGCAAGTACCGTTCTGCCCAACGACGGATGCATCACAACACTAACTTCAACTCCTTGCCCAACACCGTCCTCTTCTGAGACAAACGAGCACGCCGTGACATAGCTAGTGCCGTGCCCAAGCCGCAAAGCCCTCAGCCAGTTGTTAAAGCAGGTTTGATGCCATTAAGATCTTCTTTATGCAAGTGGTCAAGCCGCCCGTTGTTTAGCACTCATGCTACACTGTATATGGTTTACAACAGATGGGTCTTATTAGAGCCAGAAGCTCTGTAGTGCGCATTCCTAATATCCCTGCCTTGATACTTGTTAAAATCATTAATTCTAACTTTATGCAACAACAGATTATGTAGGACAGCTGTGCTGGCAGCACAGTAATTTGTGTCAACCCCCTACGGTCACATTGAAAAAAGTGATCTAGGAACGTATATGCCAAAAAAAGACAGTAATTTTCTACTGGCACGTTTTAATGAAGGTATCATTAACGCGGCCAGTGATTGGTATCATTTGGATGGAACAAAAGGAGCAGCACTTCTGCTGCCTTTCATTTCTGTTGTCAGGATTGTGCAATCATATCTCAATAACGTCAATTTGCTGGCAGCACTGACGTTGTCAGAAATGGCCCCCCTGAACTCTTAAAGCACCTCGTATTTAGCCGTGTTCTTCCAGGGTGCAGCAATGAGAGGAAAATATGTACTACTGCCGATCAGATAATGAGACACTCCTGGATTATGACTGCCATTCCACGCTTCAGGCTTCAGCAGGTGCCATTTCACCACGTGCTTCTTTCTGTAAGCCAGCTGTTGGGAAGCAGAGAGGTCACTGACTTATCGACAGAATGCGAGTTGTTTCACTTTGAGCGCAAACCTACGCATGCTGCACAATCAGGCCCGTAATAGACATTGTCCTCAGTGCAATCTGGACTGTCTGCTTTTCCAGAACAGGCTCCCAAAAGCCCAGAATATCATACATCCACTCTACTGGTAAAAAAAGTCTCATTGAAAAGGCAAATGGTGTCTTCAGCAATGACATGCAATTTACCCATGCTACAGAATCTCAGTGCAATTCATGACCTCAAATGTACTGGGGTAGTTATGCATCTACCTAAGTAGTCAGGTAATGTCACCAAATGCATAGGAAAAGTTTGGTTTTCCTCTCATTTTAGCTGTGTAAATTAGGAGGGACTCTGTTGGACATGTTGTAAAAACCTTGTGAAAGGAGAATGAAGCCTTGGAATTTTTCTTTACACATTAGCTGACATCAAAGAAATTCATAGCCGCTCGCACCCAGCTACCTTCTTTCCTGAGCTCCCCAGGCCTGGATGCAGAAAGGGCTGTGGACCAGTGGTGGCGTTTCAGTATGCTGTGATGGGAGAAGGTTTCTAGCACCTTCTGGCCTGCAGCGATGTGTTCAGTCTTCAGCTTACCCTAGAGACACCCCCAAAAACCAGGGTTGCAAGGAGTGGGCTGCATTATCTGACATGGGTAATTAGGAATCGAGTCTCCCTATGGATCACCACATCCAGTCCTCTTACTCACAGGGTACTCATGCGATACAGCCTCTACGGAGTTAACAGAGTATCTGCTTTCCTCTTCTTCACAGATGACAGGGCATAAAACACTTTCCTTGCCCTGCAGCAACTCCATTTCTACACTAAAAATCCCAAAGCAACACCTTCAACATACCGCAGGAAGACAGACATAAGAGGATGTCGCAAGTTTACTCATATCTCGGGTGCCATATGCTATACGGAAATATTTTAGGCTTTTCCAAAAAGCGTTGGTTTTCTACTTTTTTAATGTGTGTGAGGAAGTGTCTACCACCAAGTAATGTTACTCCATTGAGCTGGAAGCAACAGGTCCAAGTATTCCTGGAGAATAAACAATTCGGTCTCGATGGGGTATTATATCACTTGTTCTATTCCCTTGTGATGCAACAGGCACCCAACACTCAGCTCTGCAACAGACTGACCACACAACGTGAACGATGCGCTGGAAGAAACCTGATGAGTTAAATCCCGCTATAACCACGTCATCTTCCATTACGCTGGGTCCGATTCCAGACAGCATGATCACACGTAAGACAAAGTGACAAGCTGCGCTGCGCTGTAGCCTAATGCAGAGTGACAAAAATACAAAAAACTCCCTGAACCAGATTTCAGGAAGTTGCTTGTTGGAAGGGTGAGTGGAGGAAGGTGGTAATTAGCAGATCTGCGGCTCACCATGGACTCGGTGTTCAGCTGTCACTCACCCACTCACGCACTCCTGGGAACTCGTGGAAGACATTCCCGTCTCTTGAAGATAGCATCCCTCCACGTAATGTGCAAATGGGCATCTGTGAAGGAAACTCTTCCGCTTCGCTGTTCCTGCAAAAGCAGAGGACTCCTTCTCCCCAGCCAACCAACTCCAGATCTGCCCAGCGTCAGGGAGGCATTTCTCCTCACGGTTATAAATCTGAATCCCAACCCGAGTTCATGTCAGATTTCAACATCGGGGTGCTGAGTCGAGCATGAAGAGTTAATATCATGTCATCTGACAATTTGCTGCCAGACTGATTTTCAAACTGTTACAGTTTGACTATATCCTTTAATTATTTTTACTAAATTTAGTACTAGTGAGAGAACAGTATATTTGATCTAACTCACCTACCTCTATTGTACCAGTTATTCACAGAATACACACGAGTCACAGTAATTCAGGCTCTCTTCTTTGCCTTGCAAATCTTATGTAGTTTAGATAAGGAATGGATCATTCCTCAAACTAAAGCAGGAAGCCCAGGTTTTGCTCTTATTTAGCGGTAGTCTTCTTTCCTAACATAAAAAACGTCAGTTCACCTTCAGCGATGATGGAAGACTGTGTGGATTTTAAGAGGACTGTTTGAAACCTTCCAAACTTATTTGTTAAATACCAACAAGTAATGCCCAGACTCGAAAGACTGGTCTCTACAGTCTAGATCTGGATTCCTAGTTAAAAAGGGAGGCCTCAAAGTATTTTCACATCTTTGAAATACCAAGGTGCACATACAAGTACGCAGATACTGTCATGCAAATGCAATATGCATGAAAGTAATGTGCAGTTTTAGAGCACATTAATGAGTTAAGTTTCAGTAAAAACTCTGTAAAAAAATCTTTTTATGTGGTGCAAAGAAGAGTCCCCATTTTTAATTACCCATTCTCACTGCAGCAGTGATCCAGTGATTTAGAGATACACACAGATCTCCGGTCTCCTTCCATACCTTCCGATTTGCAACTAATAAGCAGGACAGTACATCTCACGGCTAAGGAAGCCGTTGTAACTAGAGTAAATCAAAGACTCAGGAGCGAACCAGCACAATATCTAGGTGCAACAGATGTTGCTGCGGTGTTACCAAAACTTGTGGCTCTAATCCCAAGTGTCATATTCTGCATTATTCCTAAATTCCCAGCACTCTGAATTAGAAAGACATTTTAATGGTTGTAAAATAAATCCCCAAACCATGAACCGAGAATGAATTAAAGGCTTGGAAATCATCAAAAAGATACAGAGATATTTCTGAAAATCTAATGAATGTCAAGGTGGCCTCAAGGTTCATGAAAGGCTGGTGCTCGCGCACTGCTATGGTGATATAAGGAGATGGAGGAAGATTGCAGAGACCCAGCAGAGCCCCTTTGAAGGGTATGACAGGTAGGCTGATGTCATTCCCATGTTATGCGGAATGCAGGGAAAATAAATCAAATAGTTTAATATTCAATCTCCCTGCCTAGAGCAGGAGAGCAAGACAGCACCGACATGGGAACACTAGAGGGAGCAAAGACAAGAAAGCAAATGAAGAGGAATGAAGGCAGGAAAGGAAAAGCCACACCAGTTTCTGAGATAGCTTTGAAGAGGAGAGGGAGGGAAAGGAAAGGTTTATGTTTCTTGTGCCTCGAGCATTGTATCAAATTTACTGAGCGTAGAAACAGAAGGATGGTCCTTTCTAAATGTGTACGACAGAAAGGGACCAGCCGGATTCTCATTTTGCATATATCATTAAGGCTTCGGGTTCTTCAGGTCAAACTGAGTCCTTGCTCACAGCCAGGTAAGCACATTATTGGGGATGGCTTTGCCCAGTTCAGCTGCTCTTCTGGAAGGGCTGGATTCCAGCTCACTCCCCTGGTGCTGCGTCTTGAGGGCAAGCGGGAATGGAAGAAAGCAGTAACACATTTTGCTGTCTCTCAGTGAGCTATGCGGACACGACTCGTGCCCAGAAGACAGATACATCCTACCTGGTTCTTCTCCTTCATTTTCAGACTGGCACTTCCTTAAACCACCCAAGCTAGTTCCAGGCTTTCTCACTAGTTTCCTCCAGTCAAAATACAAACAGCTATACATCCCAACCATGCGTCTCTTTAAATAATCAGGATATGACAGACCTGCTCTTTCCACAGTTTAATTCTCTCCCTTTAAAAGTTATTAGAAGTTATTAGCACTTCAGGAGTCATTTTACAGCATTGTGCTTTGATCCTCTGCTTCCACAAGTCAGTTCCCACTGAGCTGCTTCATAACTTGTTTAATAGTGAATTTGTTTGGACATCATTAAAAGTACTAAGGCTCCAGGCAATGAGGACATGCCAATTACTGTGTCAAGTGATTTAATTTTGAGGGGGGCAGTAGGAAGCAGTAGTTTAAACCGCTTAAAGGCTGCTACCTCTTGCCACTGAGAAATATGAAGAGGAACTGATCTGCCCAGACACCCTGCCGATTTAGGTTCAAAGAGGCGTACTTCTAGATCATTTATTTTGGGTGCTCAGGAGATGCTGAGACGTGAACTGTGCATGTGAAATACCAGCTTAAGCGGCTCTGTCATGATGAAGCCTGCCTTAGCTTCTAATAAAACTTAAAACCACTACAACAGAAGGTTGGAAAAACAGCCTTCTGAGAAGTGGCATTTTGACAGGATTTTTTTAAACCATTAACTTTTGTTTGCCGGAGCTTTCCTTGCAAAGTACTGGATCTGCATCCCAACGCGCCGCAGTTTTATACAAAATTTCTCAGTGTCACTTACTAAGTCAAAAATATTCTGAAAAAGCAGGTATCCAGACTTGTCTACTCTAGGTACGTTCTCCTGGCATTTAACAAATAAAGCCTTTGACAAGGCTTTACCCCAGTCTTAGCTATACCTTATTATATTAATCTATTTTTGAATTATTATTACCAGTAGAAGTAATAATTAATAGTAGTGCAATATACTACACATTAACAGCTATCTGTTAGTCATACCGCACACCCTTTCAGGGAGGTGACACTTATACCAGCCAATTGTGTCTTCTTGTGGTAACCTTACCCCAATTTCCCAACTGTCCACAGGCTCCTTTTGCCGGTACTAATTCTACCTTTCGTAGAACTGTGCTGCTTGGTGATATTAAAGTCAGCAAAACTCTCAAGTATAGATTCATTTTTAAGGTTTAAAAATGCATACACTAGGGAATCCTCATAAGGTCAGCCCTGTGCTAGCACCACTTTGCTGAGATAGGATTACAGTCTCCCTTCCTGGCAAAGAGCTCCAAGGCGAGTGAAACCGCACCAGTAAAGCTGTACTTTGTACAAATATAATAAAACTACCTGCTTGAGGAAAACACGCACCAGAAAAAGACGAGATCTGCTGACACATGGGCTTTGGCATCATATGTTTTTTCCTGCTCTTGAATGACACAGTTATCAGAAATCTACTGTGCAGACCTGGCTTTAGCTACACCTGTAAAACCACTATTTTTCCAGCACAAATCCAACTGCGTAAGAGTTTCTACTGGCAAAAATTAAAAGAATAAAAAAATCACACCACGTAGTGACGTGGTACACAAATACCACTTTCAAGTTAACGACACGGAATAGCTATACAAAAGACATTGACAGGTTTTGAGTGGAGAGTTCAGGCATCCAGAAAATACAGTAGCATCTGGTGTGTGGATCAGTAGGAACAAAGCTTTTCAGAATAAAACTGAAAAGGGGAGAAATGCTAAGGTCTGTGAAACGTAACAAGTGATAGATGCACAAATGAGCCAACGAAACTTTTCACGAGTTAACACCACTAGCACAGGTGTGAAGTTCCTTTTTTTTTTCCCCCAAGGATGAGGAAACAGAATTGTGAATACGCAGACTGAGACACTCGCAAAGGTTTATGCAGATATGAAGTACATACATCTAGCACTTGGGAATAAAAATCCATTAAAGTTCCATACCTAAACAACAACACAGAAGTTTTAGACCAACTGTTGGGGGAAAAAACAATAACAAACAAACCAGAAATGGATCAAAAACTTGTCACGCTTGCTGTGTTTCCCAGGGTGATAGGTACTGCTGTGGAAGGAAAACTGGAAATTTACTGCTGCAACACACTACGCACCATGTAGCAGACCTGAGGCAACTGGCCAGAAATTCTCCTTTAACTGTGCTCATTTATCACACAGCAGAAAGAGCATGCAGATTCAGAGTGGAGATCAAACTGGAATGCAGGACTCGGATGTCCTCCCACCACTCTCTTACAAATACCCAGGCTTAGTCCAAATATTTTGTATTTGTAGTCCCGTTCCCTCAGGTAATTGTCTGCATATGTCCATCTAGAACTGTCCCACTGATAATTTCTGAAGCCACTGGCCAATTCAAATCCAATTTCACAAAGGCTCAGAGAAGATCATGTTTCATGAAAAAAAGAGGCTGGATAGAGCAAAGAAACAGTAACAGTCTCCTTACAGCAACCTCTTACAGCAAAGAGTTTTTTGACTAAGAAAGTGTCAGCTCATTTGCAATACACCTGATGACTCACACGAGAGGGGGATGAAAATGCACCCCTTGTCTTAAAAACTGTCCACAGAAATGTGGTGTAAGATTATATTGTGGCTTAAGTGACCTTGAATATGAACACAGCACTGCTAACAGAACCTGATAGAACAGCAGTATGATCTCATCGTGTACTTTAAATCTGTTTCCAAAGTCCCCTTTGGAGCCCTAAGCCAATACCTCTTCTATGGTGGTCAAATTCAACATTAATTCCATTTGTCAATAAAGCAAACCAGGGAAAATATTGTTAAGAACTCCTGTGATGGAATGCTGCTGGCAGAACCTGAAGCATGCAGCTCCCATTCAGAGCTTTTCTTGGTAACTTACAAATACGCACAATAGTTTCTTTTAAATACAAATATGCATGGCAGTTTCTTTTAAATACCTAGTGAAATGAGACACAGCACAGGATAACATCTCTTCCTAAGAAAGTCACTTTCTTTTTGATATATATGCACATATATCACAACGAGGTAGCACATGCAATTTGTGAGTTTCCAAAACTCATCTCTCTGGCCATATTTTCTCTTCCCTCCAGCTACAATTCCTGTCCCAGGGTACGAACCAAGCACTGAGTCTTCTGCAACAATCAAATATCGACTTCCAGAATCCCAGTTCCAAAGGCACAAAGTTCCACTTTGGCAAAAGCACAGGAAACCGCCCGCAGTGCCCAAAGAACACCTTAAAAAGCATATGTCTGTAATATTTGTTACATGTAACAGACCAAGTTGTGTAATGACCACTCATCCTACTCTTCACAGAGACTGTCTCAATGACATCACCATAATCTTGACCGGTTTAAAGCTGTTTCCAGGATATGTTATCTTAGATGATGAAACCCATCCTAGAGGAAGAAAAACCTTTAACCCAACAAATTAGCTAGATAGACAGTGCTGTGTACAGGGGAAAACATTCCTCCTGGCTCTTCCGACTCCTGATCAGCCTGTATTCCACTGCCAGGAGCAACCCTGGATGAGCTCTTTGGCCACTGGTCACCCATTATTAAATGGGAGATTCATAAAAAAACCTAAACCGCTAGTCACTGATTTTTATGCCTTACTACAGTATTGTATCTTTCTCTCTGGAGTTAAACATATTGCACTTTCTTGTGTCAAGATTATGAGATTAACAGAAACTAATCAGTTTTCATTTACACTCTATGTAACTATGAACAAACGAAACAGGATTACTGTGAGATTACAATTTCCTTAACCAAAGAGATGTCTTAAAATTTCATTCGTTTCAAAGTAAGTAAGTAAACCCCACAAGTTCCTATTTACTAGACCTGTTCCCTGTAGTCAAACATGCACCTGCTCATTTTAATGATTATCACCCATTTTTGGCATTTTGTCTGCATTTAGCACGGCAGAGCCTACACAGCTATCAGAGTGGGAGCTGGATTCTGTTCTGGCCCAAACAGGACGAACAGAGCAGTCAACAAAATTCTGATGACAGCATCTCTCCTGCTGGTAACGTTTGAGCCTGCAGAGCTCAGTTTGACTCTCAGATCCCACGCTGAGCTCGCAGCTGGCAATTATGAAGAACCCCAACTTTCTATTTATGAAGTGAGAATACCAGATAGAGAAGCCACTAAGAAACCACAACCATGGAACCTCATCAAGTCACTGTTAGGATCACTCGCCAACTAGAGGCACAAAACACCTCAAAGCAAATGTTTACACTTTGCTCCAGAAAATACCGTGGGGAAAACAGTGGGAGGAATCTAGCAGGCCAAAAAAGATGACATTTGTGTAAATATCTGCCTCCAACCACTCAGTTCCTAACCTTGCAGGATTTCAAAGTCCATAACTTCTTTTAGCACACCAGCTGCTTCTCCTTCAGAAACGGTGACAGCAGGCAGTGTGAAAATGACATGACTTGGAGACAAACCAGTTTTATTTAAAAACAACATTTATATATATTACACACAATATTCCAAGTTAAAAGAACATTATCGAAAATGCTAAGTCAAATATTCAGAAGTTAAGAAATTCCAGAATTAAGATTGCCTATGCGATCTTAATTTGAATCTCCTGTGTTATGCAGTATGCTACCGCCTTCAATTACACGATCGCGTATTATTTTTTCTGCAGGACCCTTGCGTCACTCAGTGTAGAGGGTGGATGATTCTCAATTAATGAGCAGCTATTCAATATCTGTTTTCTTCTTGTTGTTTAGCGTGCAGCCCATTTCTGATGGCTTGCCTCCACAGGGGGTTACTCAGAAACAGTTGAACAACTCCCTGATTGAATGCTTTATTACAGAACAAGATCATTTCACCTCTGCTTAGTTTAACCCACTTTACTTCACCAAACTCAAACTTAATTTCTTCATGGCTTTTCTAAGGTTCACATTACTAACACATTTTTGATGAACTTATTGTCCCAACATTTCCATTTTATCTGGACTGACTGGTGAAGAAATGATTAGAAAGTTTCTGTGCTGTAAAAGTATTCACTTATTTGGAATATCCAATTTAGAAAATGAGAGCATGCTTTTTGTAGAGTGCTTAGCATTATATAGTGCTTTAAATGCTAAAAACTCAGGCCCAGCTGCAGCTCTAAGTATATAGTGCTGTTGCAGATCAGATACGGCTTCAAATTGAGTATCCAGAAAATGAGGAACATTCAGTTAATGAACACTTAAGAAAAGGTTTCACTTGCACCAACTTGACGTTAGAATCTCAGTAGTAAAGGCAGAAATTAAATCAAGTTTTCCAAGGCTGCGTTTAGCTGCGTTACCAATGAGACCTAGTGATGTGGTTACCAACAGCATAAGCAGGGCAAGCGCACCCAGATCCACTGACCTGAAAGACTCAAGTGCCAGACTAGAAAGATAGGGGCAAGAGAGGGAGAAGCACCTGCAGTTACCAGGATGAGGGGACTCATTACTCCCCTTCCATCAAAACCAATGTCAGACATACTCTTGTACATCACCTACCCTGCTGGGACCACCTCCTTTTTTCCTGCACTTTAAATCATTGTTTAGTATATATTTCCAAACTTCTACAACCAGTGAAGCTGTGTAGGAGAGTCAAAGACTTTTTCACAACATAGCCTGCCTTATCACTAAACTGGTAAGCTTTATGTGGACCAGCACGAGAAGGGATGAGACTCTTTGTCAGCGGGCTTCACTTGTTTTAGCTGGGAGGAAAGGAATGGCAAGGGGTCTCTGGTTCCATACCAGGTTGTAGAGGGGCATGTGTTCAGAGCCCGTTGCCTGTTTCCTTCAGGCCCCCTTCCTTTCCATCTCTGCCAAACTGTCTCTGCTCCAGTCCTGTCTTCACATCTGACTCTTCATCCTATTTTCCCATTTTCCTCACCAGACACTATCAGTGCCCACATTCCTGTTCTAGTCTCTGAAGTCACTCCCGTACCAGCTCCTGGACCCGGCTGTTTCCCTCCCAGATCCTCCCCAATCAGTTCCTCCCCCAGCTTGGAGAAGCACATTCCCCACATGATGTGCTCTCCTGGTAAAGTCCATCTTTTCCACTTTCCCTGTATGTACTGGCTCCCCAACCTAATCACCCTTCACAAAGTCCTTAACTGAGTGCAGCGTTTCTTCCCTCCCACTCCCAGTCTCGTTGCTGAGTCAGTCCAGGGCTACCCTCACCTCACTTCCAAGTACAACTCAGCCTGCCAAAATCCAGAGTTACAAGTCCTAAAAGACCTGTTCTGATCCAGGCCACTGCATGGTCTGTGCAGCTGAAATCTGCAGGTGCTCAGGCTTAAGGGTAGGCTGTCCACACCGCTCTACAACACCTCGTCTCCTGAGCTTCCTGATATTGCCAAGAGGTAAGATTCCTCAATTCCTAAGTTCGGGTTCTCCCTTCAACTGCCCTCTGAAGGAGACTCTGTCTGCCATGATTTGTAGAAAACCAGCATGTTTATCCTCACAGGCTAACGTTAACTTTTCCGAGCAACACATAGGCCATACTGCACTTACAACTCGGCCAAACTCAGGTACATTTTAAAAAAGAAAGTAAGTACTAATAGTGACAAATTTAACCACTCCATCAGCTTTTATTTCTACATGTCAGGACTAAAAGCACTAATACCTTAGAGGGAAAGCCGAAAAAGCCCTGAGATGTACACAGCTGACACAAATGGCAAACTGTCGCCAAACAATTGCAACTAAAAAACAGCTTAAGCAAAAAGCTTGAGGAAACCTCAGGAACAGAAGAGCTAACTGATGATAATTAGTCAAGTGACATGAGGTCTTGCACTCAAATGGATGATGCTTTTCTGTTTGTGCATCGGCCTCCAGGCATCAATGTACAGAAGCATATTGCCTCTGGCAGAAATCAGGAAAGCAGCAGGGTACAGCGCAGGGTACACAGAAGCCCATGGTGTGGCACAGAAGAATAAGGGACACTGACTTAGTGGGAATGAGAGTTAAGGGGAAAGAGGAGGTATACAGATCTTTTGGCACGGGAAGGGAGAGCACAGACAGATGCACTGCAAAGTGGAAAACACAGCGTTTCTGGTTGCAGACTGTCCCTGAAGTATAAGGAGAGAGAACGGGCTGGGAAGGTGACGCACAGATTACTGTGAGCAGAAGCATCTAGCAGGAACAGCAAGTTCAGGCTTAAAAAAAAATGATGCAAGTGACTAGAAAACAAACATACAGCTGCTCTCCAGAAACCGAAGAGAATTAAGGTGTTTTCAGCCCTCTTTGCACCTTCTTAAATCTGGACTCCTCTCAGGCTAGTGCAATCAGCATGACCACGAAAGCACTGTGTGCCCATCAGCACACAGCACCTTCCACTGGAGACTGGCTGTGATTTTACAAGCTTCTCCTGTCTAAAGTAAACCAAAACATTAACCCTGTTCTATGTCCTAATATATTAATGTGACGGTAGAAGCAGGATAAAAAGATGGAAAAGCGGAGTTCATAGTGACCAGTTTACTCCCTTTTTCGGTAGTCCCATCCCAGGAAGCAGCTTTCTGCAGAAGAGCTCAGCTCCAATGCCTCCTGGCTGGGCTTCCAGGCAATCCCCGCAGCAAGGGGGGCAGCTGCTGCAGTTTCTCTATTGAAAGAAAATGAGAGAGGCTGTTAACCTTAGGTCTGCCAACTGTTGAACAGGGCCTTCTTATGCTCCGAAAGCTGCTGTATTTCCATTTTAAAAGAATATCAGAGGTGGGAACAAAGAAGCTCAGACACAAAACACAGGAGGGTATGTATAGCACGTGGAAGTCTGCTTAGAAGAGGATGCACCTATTTCATGAATGGCAGATATTGTCCAGAGACACGATTGGTGTTTAAATTTAACTAGCTCTCTACATGAGGCAAGAGAGGCAACAAAAGAAAATCCACAAAATGACAAGGTTGGTGCTGGAGAGATCTATTCTGGGATTACTCAGGGTCATTTCAAAGAACAATGTTGGCTTCTTTAACAGTTCTGACCTTTGCAATACAGCAGTGTAAAACAAGATGTACCTATCCTACATGCATTAGAATGTTATTACTATATCTCAGGTTTCCAGAATGTTCATTATTTGATTCAAGCTCTTTTGAGGAGATTTTTGATCTGGTAAAAGAAACACATTGGCTCTCTAGCCACTAGTGCTAGGACTAGAAATTTATGGAGATACACACAGGAGGAGTTGACCTCAGTGGAAAAGTCTAGCTTTATATTGCTGTTGCTGAACCAGATTTATTACTCACCTAGTAGACATGAAACCAGAACTGTTTCACAGTAAGAAAACGGAAGTTGCTATACAAGATCAAACATGTTGTCTGTGTAGCCCAGTATTCTGACACTGGTCAGTCCCAGATGCTTTTAAAAATGCTTTTACGGTTACAGAGAAAAACTAGTTAAATATTACTGGGACCAGTACTATTTAACATCTTTGTTGGCGACATAGATGTTGGGATTGAGTGCACCCTCAGCAAGTTTGCCGATGACACCAAGCTGTGTGGAGCGGTCGACACGCTGGAGGGAAGGGATGCCATCCGGAGGGTCCTGGACAGGCATGAGAGGTGGGCCTGTGCCAACCTCATGAAGTTCAACAAGGCCAAGTGCAAGGTCCTGCACGTGGGTCAGGGCAATTCCAAGCACAAATCCAGGCTGGGCGGAGAATGGATGGAGAGCAGCCCTGAGGAGGACGACTTGGGGGTGCTGGTGGATGAGAAGCTCAACATGAGCTGTCAATGTGCGCTGGCAGCCCAGAAGGCCAACCACATCCTGGGCTGCATCCCCAGCAGCGTGGCCAGCAGGGCCAGGGAAGGGATTCTGCCCCTCTGCTCCGCTCTGGTGAGACCCCACCTGGAATACTGTGTTCCACTCTGGAGCGCAACATAAGAAGGACATGGACCTGTTGGAGCAGGTCCAGAGGAGGCCACCAAGATGATCCGAGGGCTGGAGCCCCTCTGCTGTGAGGCCAGGCTGAGAGAGTTGGGGGTGTTCAGCCGGAGAAGAGAAGGTTCCGGGGAGACCTTCCAGCCCCTTCTAGTGTATGAAAGGGGCCTACAAGAAAGCTGGAGAGGGACTTTTTACAAGGGCATGTAGTGATAGGATGAGGGGTGATGGCTTCAAACTGGAAGAGGGGAGATTTAGATGAGATATTAGGAAGAAATTCTTCACTCTCAGGGTGGTGAGACCCTGGCCCAGGTTGCCCAGAGAAGCTGTGGCTGCCCCATCCCTGGAGGTGTTCAAGGCCAGGTTGGACGGGGCTTTGAGCAACCTGGTCTAGTGGGAGGTGTCCCTGCCCAGGGCAGAGGGGTGGAACTAGAAGGTCTTTAAGTTCCTTTCCAACCTAAACCGTTCCATGATTCTATAATACAAGAAATCTACCCAAAAGGGAATAGTAGTGTGTGTATTACAACCCGAGGCCACAATAAAAACGTACTGCCTATAATTATGGATGCTCTCATTCCCACACGAACATCGACACCTTTATGAAATCCTTCAAGGCTTTCAACCTCAGTGCACACTTGCAGCAATGAATTCTGCAGGAGAATAATGTGCTACGTACAGAAGCATTTCCTTCCATTAATATTATCTGTAATGCCTTTCAGTTTCACTGAATTTCCCCTTACTCTCAAAAAAATGGCAGAGATTAATTAGGAATTTCTGACTTAGTTCCTCAGTTTTATTTATTTTACGTATTCTTACCATATCCCCTCTTGCCTGCCTTCTTTCTGGAATAAAGAATTCAGTCAGTCTCCTTCAGGAGTCATTTCACAGATACCCATGTACAATGCTAGTGGAACAGTCCGATAATTCCCAACAACAATGCCTCTGAAATCTCAAAACTCATTCCATGTTCTATGATCAGGCTGCATTCAATTAAAAGTAGTGATACTGATAGATGTAGCAGCAGTACTAGGGTAAGCCATTTTTACATTATGTACTCATCCAGGAATAGACTGTTAGCTGATTTTTTTGATTAAGTAAATTCTACCTCCCCTAATAAAATCAAACCTTCTGGTTAGGACCGAAGAGAAGAACAACACACAAGCACTGAAACTTTTTGCATAATGTGATTTCATTTCATTACGTTTGGCTATAAATTTTGCTCTTCCCCTGCAGTCAATATTTATAACTTCATCAAATGAAGAGGAATCTGATGGCCTGGCTTTGATGAGAAACTTTACTTTTAATAATTCTTTTTGTAATGCGTGCCTGCTCAGTTCTAAATAAGGAAAGCCATATTCCTTTCTCACCACGCCAAGGTGAAACGGTGACCCCTTACACGTAATGGACTTGTTTCAATCTCTACATAATGAGAGTAACACCTTGACAACAATATAGGCATTGAAGGTAGAAGAGGTGAAAATATTACGCTGGGAGTAATCTCATATTGCGTACCTACATTACAGTGGTATCTGATGTGCTTTAATTTGTCACTGTTTGTAGTTTAAATTTCTAAGAGAAAGGACAATCTGGAAGCATGAAAAATTACTAATTATAACATTTAAAATAGAAGCAGCAATGGAAATGTCAACAATCTGACTGGGACATCAGAGATATTTGCAATGATGAATAAGGAACATTTCACCGCAGACTGGGAGAGAAGCTTTGGGCCATTTTTCAAAGCTTGAAGAACTTCTCAAGGAGTTACAAATGTTAATTTTTCTTCTATGCCTTCAATTACTCTCAGAACATACTATGGTCTTTCTAATGGATCCCATGAACTTCGAATAGCATTCGTTTTCAAGAGATCATAAGCACAAAGATACTTTGGTCTAAGTCCTACTGAAATCAATGGGAGTTGGGCATTTGTGCGCCGCTGCTGACTTGGATCTGTGGGCTTAACCATGATATCAAGCGTTTACTGAACCACTGATTTTCTGGGAAGTATAAGTTTTCCTGGAGAAGACAGGGCTATACCATATAAATACTGTTCCTGTAGTTGTGTCAGCAGTCCTCTGACACAGCCATAATCTTCAAACTGACTGATACAGTTTCTGAGCAGTTATGAGCCTTGAAATAGAGAAGATTCAGGAAGTGGCAAATTTGAGACTGTGAGAAATTTTAGTGTATTAGTCATATTGGATTAAGAACAAGTATTTGGAAAAAAATTCAATGCAGCATAAAAACATATTAGAATATTTTCAGACGTTCCTCATTGGCTTACTTATGAGTTCACAGCCAAAGTGTTGCCTGTGAACCCTTGCACTAATACAAACTGATAGACATTTGTATTCCTAGGTCTTCGTGTATGTATATGTATGCATATATATAAATATGTATGTATACACACATTATATATAGCTTTTTCAGTTGACATAAGATACTTCAGTAAGAAGCTGTGTATATAAAGAAATATAAAAGGAAGTTTTATGAAATGCATAAGATGGAAAACTTCAGGCAGTAAGAAAAAAAGAACTTAGGGATGAAAATATAAATAAGGGCTGACCAGACCTGTAAAAGCCTTTGTTAGGTTTGTTATCTTATCTTCCATTGCTAGCTGGTAATACAGAGAAATTATTAAAAAATAAAACCAAAGAAAATATCTCAAACTATACACACAGAGGAACGGACAGCATCTCTGTCAAAAATCAGGCCTCTGCACACTTGAAATGCAAGTTATAGATACGGTCAGCCTCCAGGTAATAAAATGCAGGTTCTCTTCAAGAAAACTCAGAAATACACAGTTTTCAAGTTTAAAGCACAGGGAGAGGTTCTAGCTGTGTTTTCAGCATGTCTGTATTGTCATAAAGATGTAAAGTGCTTTTTCTCCACTCCATTGATTTGCCCTATAAAAGAACGAATTGCAATTGCAATTCTTTTCCCCTCCAGTGTAAGCAGCTGCACTCCCCTGACTCCTTTAAGAGCCCAGCAGGAAGCAGGGAGCCTGGAATAGGCACAGGTTACCCCTTCGCACCCCGGGCTGGGGAAATGAAAGCAAAGAGCGTAAAGTCATACGCCACATGCAACACAGCAGAGAACTGCGTTGCACAGCAAAGGATTCAGAGTTACGTATTTTGATCTACACTCACGTGAAGGTTGCTTTTCTTGATGTGCTATCCTGACTAATATCATCTCTAATCCAGAGGCACTTCATTAAGAGGTTGCCAAGAATCAACATTTTGACTGTTTCAGCCTTTAACTGCCAAAGCTGGTTAATTTTTCTGCAAACTGAAGGAAGGATAGTCACTCCGTAGGCAGGTGCAACTTGTTTGATGACTGTTTGAGTCATTTTTGGGCGCGCAGCAGACAAGCTCTCCTGCAGTTTTATACTAACTGGACACATCAGGCCTCTTGGCTTTGTTGTGGCAATCCACCTGGTTACCGATTTCCCCTTCATCTGGTATCGTGCTTTAGGATGGAGCTTCTTTTGGGCAGGACACTTCTGCAAGCAAAGGAACAAGACAGCCTACTTTTCAAAGCTGATTTCTTTTAAAAAGTGTGGACATGAGGAAGGTGGCAGAGGGTGGGATGTGACTTAAAAGCAGATGGAAATGCAGAAGAACAGTTGCTTAGCACCTATAAAAGTCAGGCCCACTTCTTCACAAGATACATATGTATTTGGGTACCCATATTTAGGCATCCGCATTTGAGCTTTAGCCTCTAAATAACCTAAATCCATCACAGGTTTTTTGGAATGTGCAGTTGATTAAATAAACAAAGATATTAAAAGTCATAAGAATCATGCTGCGGTCCTGGAAGCAATCAGCTCTTCGGCACTCGGGGACAGCTTTTGTATTACCTATGCTCCTGTTAGGAGCGTTGCCATCTATAAATGAATGAAAGAGAACAGAAAAAGGCCCTGTAGAAACTTAATTCCACAATGATTTCTCAGCCAGTGGGACAATAAGGCATCAGCCAGCAGCTTTCTTCCCTTTGTCTTAGCAAGAGATAAAAATTAAAGATTGAAGTCAGAGGCAATTATTCAACCCAGACTATTTTATGTAGGCATGTGTATGTTTTGGAATAGGTCTGTAGCATCTATTTCTCTGGGACTGAATCGATACAATACGGCAGGACAGAGACAGACAGCATTTCAGAAATTAAAAAAAAAAAAAAAAAAAAGCCTGTAGAAATGTTAGATTGACAGCCAAGAAGAATGTGCTCAAAAGCACTTGGAAGCTGAAAACATTTCTTTCACGTTCTACTTTATTTCTTACTCAATTATGAAAACTTACCTGATAAAAGGAGCAAGAAATTACCCTGCTTAATGACACAGATAAGGGAAGAAAACAGAAGCATTTAATTCCCATAAGCATCTCTCGTTCTTTGTCTCAGCCTGCGTTTTATGCCTGGATTATGCTAATGCTATTAATCTTTGTGTCTGTGACTAACTCCTGGGTTTTTATGTTAGTGACCTGATTCTGCACTAACATGCTCCTCCCAGTTTGGTGAAGCTCCCCATGTGATCCATCCTTCCCCCTAAATAAAGTTGAAAAATTTGGCTGGGATCAGTGAGTGCTGCTGAGGTAGCGGGCGTGTGGAGCTATTTCACCCTCCCCGCATCTGCAGCACAAATAACGCGCCTGTTCAGCACTATCTGCCTCTCGGTTTTAAAGATCAGGGGCAGACGAGACTGGCCAGTTTGCAAGGTCTCAGGCTACCTCCATGGTCGGGCTTCAGCACGGGCTCCCAGCCTTGCCACCCCCTGATCACTCTCCCCTTTTGAAAGTAGCCCAGCGAGCCGAGGAAGATGTGGCCGGAGAAGGTGAGTACTGCATGGCTATGATGAATCCTTTGTGCGGAACCGGAGGCTCATTAGAAAGTGGAGGAGGGAGGGGGCAGCAGTCGCAATTTTTTAAATGGACACAGTCAAAAGCCTCCTTTCCTTCCCTGTTATGCGAAGGGCGCGTGTGCCCCTTTCAAAGGGAATCTACCCATTGAGCTGATTGCCCAACAAAGCTCATTTTCCCGGTGCGGGGTGCAGAGCGCAGCAGCAAAAAGCCCAAGCATTGGAAACCGCTTGCTGCAGACCTGCCGTTTGTCCAGCTGGGCAGGCGTGTGCCTCGCCGGGTGCAGCTCAAGAGGGCTGCTCCCGCTGCATCCTCCTCCAGCCCTCCGTAGCCTCCCAACGGGGGTACGGCACGGTGTGGTACCTGGGGTGCAGGGCTGGCACGGCATAGCTGGCACCTGGCACACAGGGTTAGCACGGCACGGCACTGCGATACCTGGTGTGCGGAGCTGGCACCCAGCGTGCAAGGCTGGCAGAGCACAGCACTGCACAGCGCGGTACCAGCATGCAGGCTGTCATGGCACGGCACAGCACCGCACCGGGCAGCGCAGTACCAGCGTGCGGGACTGGCACGGCACAGCACAGAGCAGAGTAGCACCCAGGGCTGCACTGCTCACCCTGCTGCCCACCCACCCAGCTCAGAGCCACTTGTGGCCCCCACTGGGGCTGTCCAGCTCTAGTCAGAGGCGTGACCATCCTCCCCTGGGTACCAGCAGCTTTCCACGCATACACCCACCACACACCCACCCTTCACAAAAACGTATGTAACATCCTCCCTCATAGCACAAAGGTGCACGAACACCCCTATAAACACACCCTCAATGTGCATCTTCCTCTCCATCCCCACCAGGACCCCAGGGATCCCTCACCCTTTCCCGTTCATCATGCACCCGCTTCTCCGCATGCATATAAGCCTCCCCTGCAGTTACCCATGTTACTTGTCCCCTTTGTTCACCCACAGAAGTAGCACGTCCCTCCCTCCCCTCCATACATACACCTGGTCAGTATGTCTTGCTACCTATGCAGGAAGGCTGAACCCCCCAACCCACAAAAGGGGCTAGGTGACATGCCCCCCATCCCCTTCCATCCATGGCAAAAGCAGTACACAGGCACCTGCCAGGTAACCCACTGATCTCCAACACGGTAACAGATCTCAAATGCATTTCACATAACTTTTCCCATTTAGACTGTCATTTGGAGCTAAAAGGAAAGTCAGCGCTGACCAGTAAGCACCGAACGCTTTAACAAAGTCTTTATTCCCTTCTCCCCCCTTGCCTACTCCTTTAGTCTCAGTGCTGGGACCAGCTTAACGCACACCGGTTCTACCCACCCCAGAGAGAAGCTACCAGGGCTTTAAGACTGGGAGAGGAGGGCAGTGAGGAGGAAGGAAGGGTGCTTTCTGCTTACCTAGAACTCTCAAATTACACAGAAACTGTTCCCATTCCATGCTCTGGGAAAAGAAATGTGATCTTATTCCAGAAACGTACAGATACAAAGTAGCTGCATCTAAAATGACATTCATCACTCCCCCTCTCAGCCCCCTGCTCCCTCCCACCCTTTAACTTATTATTTTTCTTGCACAGTTTTAAAGGTGAAATTCCCTGAGTATTTAATATATTGTAGTCCTAGACTGTAACTATTCATCAAGAACAGGCACACTGGCTGGAAGGAGAAGAGTTTTCTTTTTAAATGAATTGGATGAATACTTGAATGTTCAAACAATCTTTTGCTCTTTGGCTTATTTTAAAAAAATGTTATCCCTGCGGGAGTTTCAATCTTAGCACATTTCAGATCCAAAAGAAAGGCTGCAAAGCGTCCCATCCGTAACTACTTTCCTTGCCAGCAGTAGGGAAGGAGAAAAAAGGAGAAGAGAGATTTAAAAAGGGAGGGGTGATACAAAAGCAGATCTTATTTGTTCATCTTCCTTTCACAACCCATTAGCCCAGAATCAGAACCCTCCTTCACCTGCAAAGAAAACGAGAATTTATTGAAAAGGCCACTGATTGTCTTAAGGTCTTATTTTACGAAGGTTCTTAGATTTTGGTTTTGCCCATTTGAATTCGGCTCTGAACAGCTTTCAGTTTCATTTATCCTGTAACTCAAGAGAACAAATTAACAGCCACTTGTACCTGGACTGGTAAGTACTTGTTCTGACTCCAAAAAAACATGTAACACAGAGCATTAGGACAAACTGATCCTAGAAACAGGCAAATGGAAAAAATTGCTGAGCAAGTTTAAGCATCAGTGCAGGCTAGGGAATTGTTTGCACTCCAGCATCTGTGTTTTCACAGAACAACATTTAAAATATAGACTAATGAAGAAATTCACGGGCTGCCTCTGTAATTGCAGGATGTAATTGCCCCTGATTTTGAAAGATATGTGGGAAGAACAGCATAGAATGTTGTGCAAAAAAAATGAATATGAACTAAATTAACAAAAAGTTAACCATGAAAGACAATTACAAAGGAAAAAAAGAATCCACATTTTATGGGGTACGTTTTTTTAGCTCATTATATAAGACTATTCCTTTAGTAGGAAAAACAAAGAATGGCTTATCATCAGGAAAATCCACCGTCCTAAAAGAGAAATAGTGTGTGCGGTTTGAGAAAAACAATCTCAACATAATTTTTAAAATGCACTGAAGCCTATTTCCAAGTGAACATCATGAAGGAACAGACCTGTTCAACTGTTTAGAGAAAAGCACTTTGATACAGCACTGTTTTCCAAGTTTAAAAGAAAAGGGAAAAAAATCCAAACCCTTCCCCAAATATAAGCACGCGAAAGGAGTAAATCTCAATGTCTCTTCCTAACATGTTTTATTACAGCATGCCTAAGCCTCAGCCAGCACACCTATGGGGAGCATTTAATATACAGCTTCAAAGCCAGCCTAAAAATGCCATACAAGGATTTCGTTGATAAGGATGACATACTTTCCTCACACCACTATATAGACAGGAAGGCTAAAATACGTATCCCGGGTACATTTTAGTAACACTGGTTTAAGGAGGGAATTTGTCAGGCGTTCAGTCTATAACATGACTTATGTGTAGTTTGCTCCTGGTAACAGGCACCACCAACTTCCATGAGGATTTGCACTTTGTACAGACAAAAGACAGTATTTGCCAAAACATACAGTTACAAGAATGCTGTAATCATACCTAAAAAGCTGCTGGTGTTTATCAAATCACATTTATATTAAATTAACATGTTACACTACCATGAGAAGTCACCAATAAAATCAGTGGGATGAATATCAATTTCAGAGAGTCTAAATCTACAACACAACAGGTCTGTTGCTTCAACCGCTCTACACTTCAGGGATTACTTCATTAAAATTAAAACCTTAAAAGCCAGAATAAGCTCCATATGGGTTCGCTATAAACTAAATGCCCAGGAAAACAGCATGTTACATTTATGGTCCACACTAAGCACAGACACCTGCCCACACAAGTTCTTCTGGAACATAAAAGCAGATGTCCTGAGCAGTCGCACAGCCTGCAACTTCCATCTGAATCAACGGAAGCTGTTTTCCTCAGCATCTCTCAATGCAGAGGTAAGATGGTATCAGCTTCTGCTCTATAATTACTTGCTTTTGTCATACACAGAATGTCCCTCAAAGTTATCCAAGCCCATTGTAGCTTTAAGGAGAATCAGGATCCCACTAGATATTGTTCCTTTTATAGGAACAAGACTGAACTTTCTGTTGGCTTATGGATCTGACCAATGCTGGAATGAGTTATTACAACCGCTTCCAAAATTTACAGTCTTTTTCTCTTCTTGCATAAGGGAGGAGAAAACCTCAGGTATAATGAAGACAGAACAGGCTGAACAACTGCTAAAAGAAGAGTTTTCTTGCTCACTAGGATAAAAACAGTGTAAAGCGTTCTGAGAGACTAGGGTTAGAATTTTATACACTTAATTAACAGATTAATTGACTTGCTTAAATCTTTATCTAAGTTGCCAGTTACATCACTGGATATAATTGCAAGGATTTTATGCAAATTAAGTTTCTAAGGATGACTACGTGTAAAAATCTAATATAGTTCATTTTTTCTATTTTGTCTTGAAATCAACAACACTGAAGACAAAGGCATAAAGGTTATTTGATTTTAAGACTCCTCAGATAAATCTATGGTGTTTAACACCTACAAAGCCAGTGACACTACAAACATACCTAAAGTGTCCTTCTGTAACAACCCGATGTTTATTATTTAAGCCCACACCCCCAAAGTACACAGAACCTACCGGAAAGTATAAAGCCTAACTGGCTCTCAGCTGAAAGCTGATCAGCGCTTTGAAGACCTGAAACTTTAAGATTTCCAGAAGTATTTTAAGCATCCAAAGCTAAAAACAGATGTGTACTACTATGTACATGGATTTTGAAAATGGCAAGGGTGGTCTTATGTGCATATTCAAAATACTAAAATCTGGCCCTTTGTTCTTACGCATGAGGTTACAGAAGATGCTGTGAAAAATAAGTAGCAAGGCTAAAACATCTCACTACGTGCTTTTTGAAGCCCTTCCTGCCTTCTCTCATCCCTTCCTCCTTGCCCTCTCTCCCCCTTGTCCCCGCTTTCATTTGGTCTCACTCCCACTCTGGCTTTCATCTGCAATTTTTGTGCACAAGTGTATTAGTAGATGTCTCGCTACACTAGCGCTGGAGGAGGAGAAAAGAATCATTTACGTATCAGGTTTATAACATGATGAATACATTTTATACAAACGTTTTTACATCAAAAAGATGCAAATTTAGAGAAAGGAGGCACATTCTTCTGTAATGCAATAAAAATGGAAGAGACAATTCAAAAGGCAGCAGGGAAATTTACAAGCAAGCTGAAGGCAGAAAGAAAGCAAGCAAGCCTGAAACTATATTAAAAAGCCAATACATATTTAAGATGACATAAATGCTAGAAGTAACTCAACATTTGAAAACGCACAGTACACGTACGCATGAGTACATGAAAGAGGCGCACACACACAAAGATAGAAACAAAAGATTCTCCTACTACTGAAATCAAAGAGATTTTTTTTACATTTAATTCACAAGGAGCAGGTTTATAGTTTCAGCTCAGTCACCTTTATGTTAGAAAGATGATTTTGTGTTTGTTTGAGAATAGTATTATACATTTTTCTCACTTGCTGCTGGTTTAGATGTCGTTATCCACCACACTTACTTCATCAGTATGACCAGGAAGTCAAAGAAAGGAAGTTTGAGTTAGCCTAAAGGTCCAGTATGTACAATCAGCTTCCTATTAAAACAACAAAACTGCAGTAGCTTACGTATAATTTCTGGTCTTCATCCTTCCAATGAAGCTGAAGATTTCAGACATTCACCAAACTCGATCCTTCCTTTAACTGAAACACAGAATCAGAAAAGAGTTATCCTAATAATAAAAGAGATAAACACCAAAACCATGGCCAATTACAGCTTCCTACAAGTCTGGTCTCCCAGCTTTTTTTTTTTTTTTTAAATGACTCAATGCAAATCATCATTACTCTTTTTAATGTTACACGAATAACGTCATTATTACCAAGTCACTAGCAAAGAGAGGCAAGTTTTGCCCTTATAGAAGGGGAGAAATCTCAGTGAAATCGAAACGGTGTTGATCAACATTCTTATCTCTTTTCAGTATTTGACACATGCCAATAACCTGAATTAATATTTGAGACACTTATTTTTGTTACTGTAATTTCCTTTGTTCCTCTCATATAAATTGCATCCAAGCTGCTCTTACTTTCCACCCTCAAAAATGACACAAAACCTCAAAAATATATTTGTCTCTACTTTGCTGGAGTACTCTACTTAGAGGCACAGAGGTCAAGCTTGAAGAACAAAAGGAAAAACAACGCCCATCCTAAGGATATTACAAAACAAGGAGCAGATTTTGTCCTCCCCATCTTATACTGAGTTGTACTTTACTTTAAACATTAGCTTGCTAAAAAGAGGAAGATCTGAAAACATGAGCCACAGTAGCAAAGCAAGGACATGGACTACACCAATAGCCTATGCTTATGTAAGTATCCCAGTAAAACATTACTATTCCATTAAAAGGTTTAGAAACGTATTGCGCTTACAGATATTCTAGTATGTTTTCATGAAAAATTTCTTCTACCAAATCAGTATTTCCAGACACAAACACACAAAAAAAAAATCACTCAAATTATTTTTATAAATACCTGAACCTTTCTAATGTATTTTATTAAATGTTAATGGGAATTAGATGTGCATAGTCCTGAGATCCTAGTTTGCATGTTCGTAATGCTCAGAGAAAATACACTAAAGACTTATGACTCACACAAAAACAACAAAACAATGGAAGAATAATTTATTCTCTACTGTTTGAATTAAATTACAGCATGGACAACGAAGAATGTTTTGGGGTTTTTTTTAATGGAAAGTTTCCTCATGAGAAAGCATTGGCATTGAAACCTCAGTAGATGGAATCTGACTCAACTTGAAACGTGTGCTTTGTGTGTGTCTACGAGTGTGTAGTTAATACAGTAACAGATAAAATGAATGGTCTTCTCAAAATTTAAGCAGAGTACTAGAGGATCAACTCTTCCTCAGAAACTGAAATCCCAGTAGGACATTGCAATTTGAGCTAATGCTAAGACATTTACCTCTACTACTACTGTGGTCTCATCAGTGCTGAGTGGAGGTGAACAACCACTTCCCTCAACTTGCTGACAACACTCTAACGCAGGTGAGGATGCCACTGGGCTTTACAACAAGAGCACAATGTTGGCTCATGTTCAGCTTGGTGTCCACTAGGATGCCTAGATCCTTTTCTGCAAAGCTGCTTTCCAGCCAGTTGGCCCCCAGCACGTACTTGTGCCCCTTCTCCAGGGGCAGGTCTTCGCATTTCCCCTTGCTGAACTTCATGAGGTTCCTCTCTGTTCACTTTTCCAGCCTGTTGAGGCCCCTCTGAATGGCAGCACAACTATCTGGTTTATCAGGCACTCCTCCTGGTTTTGCATCATTTGCAAACCTCCTGAGCGTGCACTCTGCCTCATCATCTAAGTCATTAATGACAGTATTGAATAGCACTGACTCCAGTATCAACCCCTATGGTACTCCACTACCTACTTGCTTCCAAGTGGACTTTGTGCTGCTGATTTCAACCCTTTGAGACCAGCAGCTCAGCCAGTTTTAAATCCAGCTTACTGTCCATTTATCCAGTGTATGTTTCCTCAGTTTGTAATGAAATGGTCTGGGAGACAGTGCAAAAAGCCTCTCCAAAGACAAGATAAACAACATCCACTGCTCTCCTTCATCCCCTGGGCTACCCATTTCATCATAGAAGGCTACCAGGTTTGTCAAGGTAATTTTCCCTCCCATATATCCATGCTGATTACACCCAATTACGTTCTTGTCCTTAATATGTTTGGAAATGGTTTCCAAGAAGATTTGCTATGTCACCTTCTCAAGAGACCGAAGTGAGGCTGACCAGCTTGTACTTCCCCAGATCCTCCTCCTTGCCCTTCCTGAAGACAGGAATGAAATTTACTTCCTTCCAGACCTCCAAAACCTCCCACAGGTCACCATGACCTTTAAAAACTTGAGAACAACCTTGCAATGACACCATCCAGCTTCCTCCGCACTTCATGAGTGTATCCCATCAGCTCCCATGGGTTTGTGTGTGTTCAGTCGTTTCTTTAAGCATTCCCTAACTCAGTAACTCTCATAGCAAGGGTAAGTCCTCACATGCCACACTCTCCCACTGGTCTTAGGGAGCTGGGACTGCTGAGGGCAAATCTGACCAATAAAGACTGAAGCAAACAAAGTATTGAGCACTTTGGCCTCTTCCATGTCCTTGGTCATCACATCCCCTGCCCCATTCAGGTCCACATTTGCCCTAGCCTTTCTTTTGCTGCAGATCTAACTGTAGGAGCCCTTCCTGTTGCATTTATGTTCCTTGCAAGACTCAGCTCCCAATGGGCTTTGGCTTTCCTAACCCTACCCCCGCATGCTCAGACAGTGTCACTCTATTCCTCCTGGGTCACCTGTCCCTGCTTCTACTTCCTGCATGCTTCCTTTTCATGTCAGGAGCTCCTCATTCCATCCATGCAGACCTCCCGCCATCTTCACTTGATTTCCTGCACATTGGGATGGACCATTACTGAGTTTGGAGGAGGTGATCCTCGGAAATCAACCAGATCTCCGGGACCCCTCTTCTCTCCAAGACTATCCTACATGAGAGTCTTCCACGCAGGTCCCTGAAAAGGCCAAGGTCTGTTCTCCTGAGCTTCCATGGCAGCACTCTGGTTGTGTGAGCCATGCAAGATGATGATCTCACTGGGAGCACAGACAACTCATGAAGACCTCTAATTCCTTCTCTTGTTTCTTCCCCGCACTCCATGCATTAGTGTACAGGCACTTCAGATTGCCACCCAGTCATGTTGATTCCCAGCAAAAAGCAAGAGCTTCTCCAATAAAGCTTTCTTCTTGGCACTTGCTTACTTCTGTGCATACACTTGAGATGGGCCACCTTCAGCCATGTTTTGCAATTTTTGAGGTTTCTCTCTCTCCATCCACATCACCCTGTACCCTTTGCTTGCCAATCTGGTTCAACAATTCACCCACAAACAACAGGAAGAAGCATTCTTTGCCCTCACGCAGCTTAAAAGCAAGGCAGACTAGAAGGTGGTGGGAGCATTGCCATATTAGCCACAGACACTGAGTTGTTTGGTCATAGTCACTCAAGAGTCCACAGCAGAGCCACGAACAGAATCCTCAGACGTTCTTTTGAAGGGCAGGCATTTGTCCATAAGAAGCAGTCTCCTTCTCCCAAAATGCAGCTGAAGCAGCAGCAGTACTTTGCAGACTTAAGATTTTAAAAGCATTCCTCTTTTGTTTTTGAAAATACACATACCTGAACTGATGGTGAAATGGAGTTACAAATAACATCCACTCACCTTCTTGGAACAGTACCATACAGATGCCTAATGATTTTATATCTTCCCCATAGGAATCTGATAGCTGTGGATACAGATGAGATGAGATACAGGTTCAGGCAAGTATGACAAGATCTGATTTTCATTAGTGCTGAGACATTCCACCCTCCCGGACTTTCATGTGCATGGTGGACACTTAGCTACTCCATAAATCACAAGGGCATTTATCAGTTTCTTCAGTTCTTTTATTGCAGTTTCTTTCTTTATGCTACTTCAGAAAGATGTTGACTACATAGCTAAGTAGCACTAAAATATTCTACTGTCATAACCTCCTGATATCACCTTGCCAGTAGTGCAATGTGTAGACATTCATCAAAGATACGGTATGTTGTATTTGTTCCCTTATGTGAAATGAACTTTAATCAGCTTTACAAACACGTATTTTTTGGTCCTAAACTACAGTAAAATCTGGCTTTTAAACTTTCTTTAAAATCAACATTTATTTTTGACTATGTGAACATATTGTTCCAAACTGGCAAGAACTGCTCATTTACATCTTCTAACATCAACAGAATGCTAATCTATAGTAAACAGTCTTTATTACAAGCAAGCACGTGCTGTTAATTAGTAAGAGAGACCCTCAGTTCTCTACTAGCCTAAGTGGGATGAACCACAGATTTCTATAAAGAGGATGAATTACAATTGCATCCTACCAAACAGAGCATCTCTGAACAAACAGTTATGCTGCAAGATCTCCAAAACCTAATTTTGGCCTCAAAGCATTTGGGAGTAGGGTGGAGGGGGTTTGGAGCAATCTGTTATTTTGAAATAAATAGCTCTAAGTGCTTACAGCTCCTCAAATTGAAGTATCAATATCCTAGGGCCAAATCCTACTGTCCTGAGTGGAAGCAGAAATCAGTAAGAACAGGCCAGCCTTGCTCCTCATCAGATTTAACTCTAAGATGAGATCTGGAACAGGGAAGGGAAGGGGGAGGGCAGACCAGCTCTTCACCTTCTCCACACCAGCTCTTTTAACTTCAGAACTGCTCAGATGAGTAAATATTTTAGGATTTGTCACACACAGCACGTATCAAATCCAAATGACTTAAATGTATTTGAAATTCTATCAGAATTATGAAAAAGTAAGGTTTTTAAATTTTGATTACAGCTCACTGCCCTTAGGGGAGCTCACCTCTTAAATAATCCTCTGTCATTTTTCACCCAGGTCATTTTTCCAGATTCCAGATTTGCAATCAGTGAGGACATCTCCTAAACTCCAGTATAACAAGGACAAAAATCCCCAAATCAAAATCCTCTCCTGACAAGCCAAGTCTGAGAACAAATATCAAAGAAGAGGGGAAAATAAAACCCCTTCGTTAACATGAGAGCTCCTGTTTTGTAGCTGATTTTGTTAATGCCTATGATGTTAGAAAAACCAAGCCTGCCCCTCAGCAAAAAAATATGCCTTTGATTTCACTCTCTTTTGGGAATATTTGGGGGAAGAAAAAAACCCTCTCACTGAACAAACTCATAAGATACAAACTACACTTGTTGCAGTGCTTGTTTTTCTTTTAAGCCTGAGGATAAGCCCTGCCACCACAATGTTACTGGAAAATTGATTTGATTTTCTTCAATTATCTCTTCAAGAAAACAAAGAATCACAAACTGGTAGTCAGCTAAGCAGCCTCCCCCCTGCCCCTTGATATAGAAGACAACAAAGCACACGTGTTTCTGACTTACACAACTTCGGATATAGATGACCTGTACCATAAACTTTGTGACACACACTGTTTATGAAGCCAGGGAGCATAGTAATAACAAACAAAGCTTCTGAGCCTCATCTATGCCTGCAGAACCCGAGGAGAAAACTGTCTTACGAATGACACAGGTGACAAGGGAATCATAGTCCTTGCTTCTTCAGAAATTTTGACCAGGTGAGAACAACTACTGAATCCCAATGAGGCCCAAGTTCAAGGAAGTTTCTGTACCCGCACTTTTGGCCTCAACAGACTACGAAAACTTTGCTAAACTAAACACAACAAGAGACACTGAAACTAAGCAGCTAGAGGGGTCCCTCTCATCCACTATTGCACTGATAATAGTGCTGATTATTATTTTCTCTTTGATAATGACATCAATAGTAACCTACTGTTTTCACAAGTGGAAACTGAGAGGTAAAAAATTGCAGAAAGCACAAGAGGAGTATCAGAAAGACCACGAAAAGAGCATTTTTCAAAGCACGCCTGGACTTGTTTCATAAAAAAAGGATCCACCATGAAATACTCTTGCATTACCTGAATATGAAAATAATAAAATAACAGCAACTATGAAATTTCCAAGCAAATATATCCTTGTTTTTTCTCATTTATAAGAGTTGTTAGCCGTTTGGAGATTTCCTACAGCTTTATTATACATATATATTTATATATTTAGTCTCATTTGTGCGAAGTAAAACCAACACAATCATGTATTTTTAATCTCTACTGTATTACTAGAACAGTAAATTTAAACCTGTTGCTCACATTCTTTCAGAAATCCACTGGCCCGTGCAAGGCAAAGGGTCAGATTTTGGTTAACGCAAACCAACGCGGTTGATAAAAATCAGTGGAGTTGTGTTGCCTTGCACTGATCTAATCATCTGGCTGAAGATTCTGAAATCCAATTGGCATCTGAAGTAAATCAGATTCACAGATACTCAGCAGTAGCAGCCTGGTCCTGAAAGCCTATAGCTGAAGAACTCTTCATGTCTTCAGCAACAGCTCCATGCAGAAAGCATGCAGGACCAAGCCCTACATTTCTTAGCAGGTGGTAAGTCAGTATTTCTTTCACATACGGTTCAGTGCCGAGAGGTGCTAGCGGCATTACAACCACAAGTGGATTAAGGACATCCAACGTTAGGGGAACCTCACTTACCAAGGAAAGAGCAAGCCTAATGCACTTTTTTTAATGAGGCTTGTAATTATTTTTAAACTGACCATACAATGGTGTGTTTCTATTTTCATAGCCTGTAATATTATGTCACAGAAAAATGACAGATCTATTGTGAGTAGCATATAAGTAATATTTTCTAACAAAGTGATGGATGTAATATTAATATACGTAATTGTTTTAAAAAGTACAAAACGTGTAAAATTACAAACAAAAACCCTGCTCAAGTATATAGCTTGCTTGCAATTACCATTAATGCTGTATGTATTTTTAAACAAGCTATAATACTGTGATGATGCTGTAAACTTACTTCTGTAGGCAAAAGTGTTCTATTTAAAAATGTCAAGATGAAGGATGTAAATGTTCTTAAAGTGCTATCAACTAAAAATATGAATTTTCACAGAATATTCTAAAGGATTCTGTTACATGCTACAGATATATTTTACAAACATATTTATGGATCTTACACACAAGTCTATGTGAGAACAAACAGTACTATTTTATTACAAAATAAATAAATAAGCAGTGAATATCCATGCCCAGAAGCTGGAAAATGTTTTTTTAAGGTATCCTGATGACTTCTATAGGTAATTTGAAAGATGGAGGACCTAGTACCTTACTGACAGAAGGTATACACTCCCCCTCATTTCCCAGCCTCCCCCCTTCCAGATCATGCTGCTGTCAGGGCAGGCAAAGTTTTTCAGAATCAATTGTAGAGGAAAAGGGAACGGCTAGATAGTTGTATAAAAACAATACATATGTAGTATTCACAAGATTAATATATGTACTCACAAAATTAAAAAACATTTTTTAAACACAGTGGCATTTAGAACACCAACTCTGTTGCAGGCAGTAACAATTTGCACAGTTTCTAGCTTAGCTCTTATTGAGTGGAGAAAATAAAAAGTCATTCTCTGAAAAGCATACTGAATGGTAATAAAATTACAATTTGAAGAATGCAAGTATATTTCAAAATGCTTTAAAAACACATAGCTGGAAGCACTCCAGCTCCTGCTGGAGTATGTATGTATGATTTGGAATAACTGCACTGAAAGCTACAACTCAGGTTTTTACTGCAGAAGAATCTGGGTGCTGTGTCAGCTAACAATTTTGCAGGGGAACACAATCCCCTCCAGCAGCAAAACCTTGTCCTCAGTGCCACCAGTTTAAAATTTTTGTCAAGTTCACAGCATGAATAAATGAGTTCAGCTCCTCTTCTTTGAAGGTGATCAAACTGGCTATGGTTAAAAAAGCCCAAAAAACTGACTCTTGCCACACAACAAAACCGGGAGATGGATTTATGAAAAGGCAGTGGCCCCAAAGGGGCCTGAAGCATTTCAGTTTTTAGTACAGTTTCAGAGGAAAGATTCAAGATTAATGTAAGGACTACTGGACCAGTGGGACCAGGTCCCAACTGGCTCTAGGTGACCTTGCTCGAGCAGGGTTGCACAAGATGACCTCCAGAGGTCCCTTCCAACCTCCACCGTTCTGTGACTAGGTATTTCACAAGTAGCTGGAAATCAGTATTCAGACGTGTTTATCTTTGTTCCCAGTTCATATCCAGGCAAGTTAACTGCCCTAAAACCACCCCCAAACATACGCTAGTAGCCTATTGTGAATGAGATGGAAGTTTATCCTAGAAGAGAAACAAATACGAAGTTCCACAGCCAACAGATGGTTAGAAACAAGACTAAGAAATGACTGAGCCTGAAAGTCAGGTTAATTTTTTTTATAGAGAAAGCTAGGCCAAATGAAAGTGGAAGTTACATTGCTGCAGTGCACAGGAAACTGATTTTAATGATAATTTGAGGAATGTAAGTTTATCCAAAGGGTCAGTTATGAAGTATAACATCACAAAAGCGGTTATCAGCATACATGTAAAATAAAACAATGTATATAAGAAAAACCCTTCTGTATTTGTACAAAGTTCAGAGAAATAAACTCTACTACATCACAAATCATTCAGAAGATTAAATAATGCAACTATGTGTAGCATGAAAGCTAGAAAGCAAAAGCTCCAAAGTACTTTTAATAGGCAGGTTGATTTGTTTCAGTACTACAGCTGCTTATCATATGAAGATCCACCTCACTCCTTTTATGCCCCAGCAAGCACAAACAAAGGGAGCAGACGAATAAATATTTCTTGATCATAATTTTAGAGTGTTTCTTTGGATCAAAAGAAAAATCTACTGCTGAGGAAGGGGGGGATGCTCCTGTGAGGGGGGGGAATAGGAAGAAACATGATCTACTTCCCCCCCCCACATTCTCCATGTCAGAATCTTTAGATCTCTAGTCTCAAACACTGCAGGATTATGAAATAAATTATTTAGAGACAGATCATTCATTCCATTGTACATCCCTAATAGCTGCTACACGAAAACAGAAGACAAACACTCAGATCTCAAGTCATTCTGGACAAAAAATGAAAGAATTGTAGTGAGCAGTAGGAAAACGCAGGCAACAGACATAAGCAAAACATGCTTTGATTTTTCAGAGAAGCTATCTGAATTGTCTTCGTAACATTTATGCAAATAAACAAGAACTGTACAGCCACTGTGCTGTGCGAGTATAAATACTGTTTCACAGACAAATATCGTCAGATGCCTAACCCAAATAGCTCATAGTTCTATGTATTTATACAAAGGCTTGACATGAGTTGCAAAGAAATATTTCAGTATTTCTAGAAAGCATCTATGTACTGAAAGCAAAAATATCAAAAAGTCTTCTTTTACTTATAAAAATAATCAATCTATATTTAGAGTCCTGGAACTCACTTGCTGTGTTTTTTAGTAAGGGCTGAAAGCTGTTTTCATTGGCAATAACAACAAAATTACATTTTCAAAGGATTTGATTCCTGATCACCACTTCTATCTCTGACAGCCCTTATGAGGCTTCACATGGAATAACGGGCGTCCTTTGCCTGGTGTTAAGCACGCTGCTAGAGACTCCAAAAGAGTCGAGAGAAACAGGGAGCATAGTCCAAAGCAAATAAAGAACAGAGATGGAGTATCTAAAAAGGAAAGGTTTATGAGATTGGAAGGTAGGAAATTTCAGGTATTTAAGCATTTCTAAGGATTACAGAGTAACGGGAAGAAACAAGCAGCAGTTTATTCATTATATATGTAGCTATGTAATCTGCAGGGACAATTCAAAAGTCAAAGCCAAGCTTAGAGGAATATTTTCGAATGGACTATTAAACCTGCTGTTTACAAGAAACCTGAATAAACTGCCAATGAAGTAGCGAGGACAACTAGCTTTGGACAACTTAGGGCTGCATTACGTTTTCACTTGGGGCTTGTCCTACTCAGGATCAATTCCCAGAGAAATCATTCAAGGTAGGTTTTTAAGCACCAAAAGGCAGATACTCACAAACATAGGCAGACCTATCTACCTCGATATCCTAGCACTGCTTTTCAGGTTTTCTATTGATTTGTGGGAAGTGAAAACAAGAGGCTAAACAGCCCTCAAGCACTCTTACAAACAATACATAGCATACAGAAGAAAATATCTACATAGATATAAGATACAAAACCAACTTCAACAATACATATTCTTTTCCTGAAATGTGAAAATAAAACGCAACAGTAAGATTTAATCCTATTTTCTTTGTAACAACAAACAGTAAGAGTTCATAGATAAGTATATTCCTTCAAGACTTCTACAGCCTGCAGAGACCTAACTGCACAGAAGTCAGGAAACTGGAGACTAATGAGAGTCAGTAACTTTATGACTCACACAAGTCCAACAGCCACAAGGTCGCTGCAAGAGCAATGCAATGAGCTCTTGCTGTCAGTAATAATCAGAAAGGTGGGCTGTATTTGTGCCCACAGATCAGCATACATCTTTTGAGGCTACAATGAAGATGATTTCATTGTCTAACCCACTGAGATCCCCAGCATAAAGCCATCTTATCTGGACATGTACTGAATACCAATCTTTCACACAGGTATCTTCTTTGAAAGACAGTGGCTTTGCCATCTTGAAAAAAATCACAGAAAATTACAACAAATTCCAAAGTATATTCAAAAAACAGTCAAAAATATTATTTGGCATCTTATTCCAATTTTAATTTATGTTGTTTTTTCTCTTCATGGACACCCACCCTATATAGGGTCTATGATTAATTTATTATCATTTCTTGTCCTGTTGGCATCCTCAGTCTTGCTGATTAATTTCTGTTATAGTCTCATTATTTCAGTTCTATAAATATCCGATTTCATTTTACTCCTTTCTATAGTTATTTTGCAACCTTCTTTTTCTCCTCCACCTGGGGCTCTCACTTTCAATTTAACATGAGACAGTGGGGAAAAATTGAGCTGAAATCCAGTAATTACACCTCCCTGCCCCGAAAAACGGAATCATTTATTTTTCTTATGGATGGAAGCAGCTGTGAGCTGATCTAAAATCCCACAAGCAATCCCACAAAAAACAATACTTATTACTTGTCAGATTAATAACAGAAAGTGCTGGCTTCTGTAATTTGAAAAATGTATATAGCTGGAATACAATATATTGCAACATTTGCATTTAGGAAGAATAAAGAGTTGAAACATAACCCAGACGCCCATATGCTGGGCATATCTGGTTCCACCTGCAAGAATATTAAACCACCACCCAATTCATCACTGACAAAACAGGTTACATCCACAATCATTGGCATTCAGTACGTGACTGCCTGCCAAAGACTATCCCAGTTCTTTACGTCCTTGAGTTATGTTTACTACTTTCAAGCCCTACATCTTCTGACCTTTCAGCATTTGCCATAAGTTCCTGGGATCCTCTGAAGGTTTGGGAAAGCTTTCGAGCGCTTCTCCTATACGTGTAAGCACATCCTGAAATAAAAAGAAAATGTGAAAATTACTTAGTATTTTATTCCTGCCATTTCTCATGCCCTGTATCACAGGCCTACCACTGGCAGCTACATCCAGTCCCTCAAAAGCAAATAGGTAGGCAGCACTCATCAGCACAATTCTGCTGGATTTTTAAGGTGCCCTGTTTAAAAACTTTGTTTAACAGTGTGGCCAGTGATCTGCCCCATAAAGCAGGTTTCTCCCCTAAGGAAGGGAAGGAAAAAGCAGTTGGCCTTCTCAGGGAAGCTGGGAGAAAAAACAAGAGCCTCACTTGAGACTGAAGGTCTCAAATCTTAAGGAACGGAGTGAAGGGGAGTCAAAGATCAGGAGACTGGCATTATTAGGTAAAAAAAGGAACGTATGTACAGTGCACAAATTCCCCACCCTGCTCATAAACACAGAAAGACAGATCTCGGGGTTTCAGAGAGCACTACTTATTCATCACTCAGAAACAACCTGCTTTCAATCTGACTTCCTTTCAAAAAGTGAGAGAAGAGTTCTTCCTTCAGGAAGAAGATCATCCTGAGGAACTGTCACAGAAGACCCAAGGAATTCCCTAAGTTTCAGCTTTCATTGCCTACCATCTATTCCAAGGGTGTCTCCTAACAATAAAGCTTGAATCTTTGTGACAGCAGACACAGACAGAAGACAGCTCTTCCAAGAAGAAACCTTAGTGTATCCAAGAGGCCTTAGCCTCCGTAACATACTGCAGTGTCCTATTCTAAGGCTCCTACGCCAAACGGTGAGTGAGGAAGACTAGTATGGGCATAGTTACCCACTATCACATCATTTTGCTATTTACCATTTTGTCTTAGACAGCCCATCAGAAAACAAATTGCGGAGACATAATCAAGATGTACCCAAAATAATTCTAGGACATCCTGGGAAAGACCTTCAGCTTATATAAATTAGGCAAGCTCAAATGACTTGATCAGTATGTTAGTCTTAAGCATTTTATTAATGATATGGAGCCACATTCCATTTTGACTTGCACTACATTCAGCTTAATCTGATCTCATTGCCATAAATCAGGGGGAAATCTGGCTTACAGGTTCCTTAGTTACAGTATATATAAGATGTACAACTTTTTTTTTTTAACAACATCTGCTTACGCTGGAGTAAATCTGTTCTTCCAATTTCTCTTGTATTAAAGCACTTTCCATTAGAATCTTCATTCGTCTGAGAAAGGTAATCTTGGCTAGCTCTGCTTTCTTCTTCTGACAGTCAGGGCATGCTGAAGATTCGTGGATTTGAGCTTCTGTCACCTGAAAGACAAGACTTTGATGCAATGAGCAATGTCTGTCCTAGCAAGATGGCCACCCCATTAAGAACAAAATACAAATATAGATACTGTCTTAAGACAAAAATTTGCTTTTGTAGGTAGTTGTAAATTATGTCATAATCTTTGTCACAGTATCATCTTCATGAGCATGTCTGAATGTTTTCACGCTAAATATATTTGCTTTTCCCCAGGTATTACCCCTTCCAGCACTGGTAACCTAGTTTCATTTAAAATTATCTCCTTGTATCTCAGAACCATAGCACTGATCTGTAATATACTATTTCTTCTTATAATGGGCAAAGATTCCCTGATGCTTGAGGCTGCATGGACATTACTGAATTCCTCCATAGAAACTGTAACGGTCAAAATAAAGGAAGCCACGTGATTGCCAAGCAACACATCGGTGACCAGCCAAAACCAACTGTGAGGATACAGTTACACTGTCAAAAAATTTGTTTCAATTAGTATAACTCATTTGACCCTAGGTGGATGCTCAGTACAAATTACAATTTTGCCAATGTAAATATATATACACACATATTTTCCTAGTGTTAAGTATGTGTAGAGCACCCCCAGCTGTTAGTTACTCTTGCTTAATGAGTACCTGGTGTTCCAGGAAGCCAGTCTGTGCATGCTAACCAGTCTTCCACAACAGTAAATACACTAATTCCCAAAGGCTCGATAAAGGAATATGTTATCGCTTTTACTATGCTATATGGTAATAAATGAAAGCCAGCAAATGGGATAGAGATAAAACAAAATAAATGACTGTAATTACTATTCAAAGCTCATTTTTTGCTTTATCAGAAATACTTTCCACAATGCAGGCATTCTGTACTAATTTCAAAGTACAGACATTTGCCAAGGCCCAGATTATGGGTAAAGGCACGTGTAGGTAATGGTCACTACTCAAATCCACATAACCACATATTTAAAATCTATCTGCAAAAACAAAGCAAGAACGTAAGTATCACTGGCCAAAAAAAAAAAAATACCAGTCTCGAGATTCTTAGATGCAGAGCTGAAGGGAGGAGCTGTGTCAGAATGCCTGATGCTTCTTGATAAAGGAACTGATGTAACCAAGATTTGATTGGGCATCCTTTAATTCTTAATATCACCTAATGTCTAAGAAAGCTGGGAGCAGGGGGAAGGTTTTGCCTTTGGAATCTTTTAATACTGGAGTCACAAAGACTCCACAATCAAATAATATGCAGAATACTTCTATAAATAACAGGTGCAAACGTAACCAGAAATCAAGGCTTTTTCCCTCAGTTGATCCAGGGCTTATTGTGGACTGCAATAACTGACCATCCCAGAATCGCTCAATCACACAAAGCATTATTTTATCACCAGACAATATTTTACAATGATTTGATTGTTCACTAGCAACAGTTCTAACAAAAAGATGGGAAATGTAAATCTTGAGATATCCAGTAAAAATCTCTTTCAGAGGCCTGAGCGTGGCATCAATAAGGTCTGCCTGACTTGATCCTTTCACTACAGCTTTTTTTTCCCCCCAGTGGTTCTCCCAAAAGCGTAGGCAAAATCTAAATTGTTTTCTTCCTTGCAGTACCTGTTTAACAGTCTCTCTGATATTTTTCAGGCGGATTCTGTTAATTAGCCGATTAGGAACAATGCAGTTCAAATCACTTGTCTCCAGTTTCTTTGCTGTGAATCCATGCTGCAGCTTTCTTGACTTGCCACCATTTGCCTGCTTAGAGATCAGCTGCTGACGCATCTTACTTATCTTAATGGTGCAAAAAGACCGGAGAGCATCCAGTTCTCCATCTAATAATTCAGTAATTTCTGTCAGGCATAAATCAACAAAACAAAAGTGTCAATGACTGTATCAGGGAAAGAGAAGAATTACTGGTCTTATATCTGTGTGACCTCATATTATCTATTTAATAAAAAAAGAAACCCAATGTCAAGTCTAGAGGCAATGACTGTAATAACAGCAGTGCAGAATTTAAATAAAAACCTGGATGATAACTGTAGGAACTTGCACAATAAATGTCTCTATAAATAGTCTCCAAAGAGGAAAAGGGATAAGAACCCTAAAGAATTGGACTACTTAATGACATGGCACAAATACATTAGTAAAGCAAGTACTTAAATACTATGACATTAAATAAACTGAGTTTCAATGACTGCATAATACAGATTTAGCTTCTTCCTACCTGAAACTGCAACTTGCTAAAACAAAATGAATTAACATTTAAAGAGAGCTACTCATCTAGTACCTCTAGGGAGCAATTCATAAGACACTGAAAAATTAGAGGCAGTGTCTATTCAAGTGACTCTGGAAAACACCTCAAATATATTCTACAACATATAGTTAAGCAACTTTTTTTTTTTTGAGGAAATGCAGTTATATTACAAAATACTTTCCTCTAAAGCTTCAAGGATCATTTCCTAAATTCTTTATACGACCTTGTTTAAACAGTATCTTCCACTCTTTCATCTTCTCTTATCCTTCCCAATGGCATGTAATAAATAAAAACTGAGAGATTATATTTCAGATGGGCAGGTAAGGATGGATTTACAGCTTTATGCAATGCTTAGTGGGAGATTTTCCACAGGCTTAAGCACAGCCAATCAATACATGCTAGCTAACATGAGTAATTGTGTTACAATTTCAGTATTTCATGAGCATCAGCACATAATGACGGCCTTAAGATATACCACTGTTTCCAACTATTTAAAGAGGGGAGAGTATCCCTCTACCTTTATTACACAGATTTTGCTTTTATGCAACTGCTGAAGCCCAACTTAACACTTTAATGTGTGTAATTAAAGGAGAAATGAGGAGGAGACAAAAACATTACAGTAAGCATTACTAGAAGTCTCATGAATACCTTTGCACATAGCTAACACTAACACAGTGTTCCCTTTTCAGGACTCCACTCTGACAGCCAAAAAGTGTCATATGTATACATGAGAAGAAATACTAGCAAAGAGAACAGCAATTTTTTAACCTGACTGCACAATCAATTTCAAAAAGTTACCTGTTTAATATTAATTCATGTTTAACAGTAAATAAGCTCAGAAAGAATAAAAATTATCAAGGATCAAGGACTATAATTTTACTGAAACAAGAACAAAAAATGATGAGAAAAGTCAGTACACCATTAAATTCTGAAAAGTTAAGTCTTTTAACTGCAGAATGACTATTTACACTTTCAGATTTTCTTCTACACGTACAAGGTTCACCTGTCCTTCAGCTGAAAGGAGAGAGATCCATACAAGAGGATCTATGCACTTACTTTGGTGGTTGGTTTTATTTCTTGTGTCTTTCATGTATTCCCTCCTTTCCATCTTTGAGCTAGACATGCTCGAACGCTCAATCTCCATTTGTGGTGGCAGATTTAAATGTCACTGCATGTCTGTCTACAGAGAATCCCTGCCACTGCCAATTACTGTTCCAGAAGTACATTTTGCTGATGCTTGGTTGCCCTGAATCCTGCATTTGCACACCCTCTTTGTTGGAGAGGAATAAGGCAGGAACAGGTGACAAGTAGAGCAAAACCAGACACCAGAACAGACGTCAAGTCAGAGCCATGTATCGTACAGCAGTAAGGTCACAAAGCACAGAATATTTAGAAAGTGAAGCACAACAAACTGGACCCAGAAGCTGCTCTGATTGCAGAAGCACTCAGTGTGTACTAACAGAGATAAGCTAATCTCCATGTCTACATTCTAAGCCATGCTGTGTGGTTTGTAACTAAGTGACCTACATAAATTTTGCTTTCTGTACGCAACTACATCTTTAAGTATGACATTTTAAATCTACAGGAGTGGAGAGAGAAAAATAAAGAAAATCCTTATTGAGCTTCCGTTTCCTTTCATGTCTAACTTTAATAGGAAAATAGGCAGGCATTTTGTTATTATTATGCTCTACTAATACGCTATTTTAAGAAAAAATGTAAAATGGTTAAAGGAGAGATAATTATGAAAGGCAGTAACTGACAACTACTCTTCAGAAATACTTTAACTCTGCATTTCAAGATAACATTTTCAAAATTATCTGCATTTGTACAATTGAGTGCAGCAGTTCAGATTAACGAGCTGACAGTCCAATCAGCAAACACAGTGTTTGAAAGATTTGCGCGGGTAACACAGAACTGATAGAAACAGTCTGAAATATCAGGCTATTTATTACAGATATGAATTTAAAGCAAGTAAAGTTCCTCCAGCATGCTGAAGGATACCCTCAGTTTCCACCAACATTAGTGAGACAAGACAACACTAAGCACCTTGCAGAATCCATGTTTTTTGGAAGAAACTCATTCTTCACCAGTTCCATAAAGGCACTAATGAAGTAGATGAACTTCCTTTACAAGCAGGCATTTCCATTTAGATGTTGTTGGTTGGAATTTCCCCACCTAGCCTACATTAACACTATTTTACTCCAGAATCAGAAGAGAAGTCTGGAATCTCAGGGCTGAACGAGGTCTGCAGGAATCCCACCACCTGTGCCTGATATCAAGCAGTAAGCTTTGGCGCCGAAAAGCTCAGGAATAGGAAAGAGCCAGTACAGACTATGGGATACCTGCTCCCTTCTCCAAAAAGGGCAATAGGATGTTTTCTCAATTATTATAAATAGACTATTACTACTTTTAACAAATACTTTTAATAAACTACTACTACTATTTGGTAAGTCAATAATTAAATGCTTGGACGTATGAAAGTTCACCCCAAAGTGAACATAAACCAGATCTACTCAGAAATCCTCTGGACAAGCTGGAAAAAATCTGATGCAGAAAAAGAAACACTTACACCCCCATCAGTGCACACACGTCTACGTGTACACACCAGCGCCTTTCACCTTAACAGGAACCGCAGCTATTTATTTGCCTGTATCTACACTGGCCTTTTTCACTTTTACATTTCCCATCATTGACACCACTATCATAACAACAATAATGGTTAAATTGGTAATATTGACTGAACTGTATTTCAGCCAGAAAACTGCCTGATGCTGCTCAAACATTCCTATGCCTCTAAATAACATAAACAACTAGAGCTCTCTCACTTTTGCCAGCAGTACTGCAGTGGTGACACTGCAGAAAAAGAAATGAGCAAAAAGTTTAATATGGATGGGTCACAAACAAAGGTGAGAGCAAACTTCTAAATACAGTACAAGTCAGAACATTAAAAAGCCCCACTTGAACTTTCGGATACACCTGAGTTGAAGAACTGCAGTTTCCTGTAGTAAATTTTAAAGACGACTAATGGTCTTTGGAATAATCTATATGGAATTGGAGACTTACAGTCATTTTCTGATGCATTTGTGTAATAACAGCTAGTTGCTACAACCCTGGGGTAGAAGGCCAGAGAGGAGGAAGACAGAAAGACAATTGTGACAAACATTTCTCACTTCTCTTGAGGCGAGCATCTAGATTGTTCTTCTTTCAGCCCACGAAGAAAGCTATGAAAAATAAGAATCACATTCCAGGGCATTCCCATATGCAAACCGGGATTTCTCTCCCCCGACATTTAACCCTATCAGTAGTAAGAAAATAAAAAAAAAAATTTTTGTTTTATTACCTGAAGACAAATTCAAAAGCACCATGCATGCTCAGCGCATACATCATTCATTTTGCTGAATTTACTGACAGGACTAACTGTGCAATCTGGTTCTAGGCGAGCTCATCTTCCATTATATTTTTTAAAAAATACCTCCAAGTTGATAAAATAATAAGAGGCTTAGGGGCAACCAAGTACTGAATTATTAAATCAAAGAGAAGCAGGCATTTATAGATGTCAGTATAGAAAAGCTGCTGTGTTTGTTTTGTTTATATGCTAATACTCTGCAATAAAAAAATGTAGTACATGGCTAAGGATGGTTGATGCTGATGATTTTGGGGATGACTTGTCAATCACATGACTGTACTGTGTTTGCATGAAAGCAGCATAAGCATGGACCTTATTTTGTGCTCTTCATGTTGATAGTGCTTGGAAGCACTGTAACAATGTACCTGAAAAGTGCTTAGCTGCTAAGACGACAAGCGATAGGACAGGCAAACAGAAGACGATGCATCACTTCATACATCAGCAGAAGCTAATGACACAGAACTTGCTACTCAAGAATGAGTGACCACTCTGACTCTCCTTGCCCATGGAAGTCCATAAACCAAAGGCAGAATGTCTCCTTGTGCACAAGTACAAAAATCTGAAATTTAATGATTAAGAGGACAAAATCTTCCCAAGCATAACTTCCAAGGGAAAGCTCTGTAGAGACGGAAAACTTCCTCAACGTTATACTGTTGTTTATCATTCATTCAACAGATTTGAACTTTCAATTTCTCTGTGAATCAAATGGTCACAAGATTCTGATGTATTTTAGGAAGACTACCTCAGAGGAGCTCACCAGGAGAAGTCTCTTTACTATAGATGAGATGATCTACATTAACTGTCTTCTCACTTGACTACATGGGAGTCTTGGAAAGCCAGTAATAGAAAGATAAATGCTGAAGATGAGTCAGTAACTCCTAACATCGACTCACCACTGTTGTGAATGAGTTATACAATTAAGAATAGCCTAGAAATGATCTTCGGTCATGTTTTCCTCTGATATATGGACAGTTTGAGGATGCTTGTATGCAAATGCAATGCCATGAAGTACCTAGGCAGGAGGATCTCCCTGGTTACTCAGTCTTACAGGTGACCTACAAAACTTCTGAGTTTGTTCACTTTTCATGTACATACAGACTGAGGAAGATTCCCCTTCTGCTTCAATTATTTTTTGCTCAACTACAGCTTTCTTGCTCTTTTTTTTAATTAAAAATAGTATCTCTGACCCACTTTTTAGAAAGACTTAAGCAGGACTCGCATCCCACCATCTGCTCTCACAGTTGCTTGCATAACCAGTACATGCAAACAGCATCCTTCTTCCCTCCCTTCCCCTCTCCTCCATACACTACATCATTGTGTTGGTTAAAGCTGCTCCATTGTTCTTGCCAAAAACTGGTGCCCTGCTGCCTCCCTCAGCTTGGGAAAGGAACTAAAACATGGCAAACAAGTAATTCAGTAATTAACACAACTGATTAACAGGGAAAAAGATTACACACAATAAATTCTGAAGTCATGTTTACTTTGGAGGGAGAAAACCCACACTCTTAGTACCTGTACAGCCAGAGAGAAAAAAAATAAACAGTCCGGTAAGTTTTAAGGATTACAGTTAAATTTAAAATGTGGATACTTTTTTTTAAATGTATTTATCCAGATCTTGTGATAATACATCACTAGGATAACATCACTATGTCAGGAGCATCAAAGCCATGTGTGTTATGGAAGACAAACTGCTTTCCGAGAAAACATAAAAGAGAAACTTCATACTTAATTACTAATTAAGCCAGGCCAATTACCTGGCTTAACTTTAATAGTTTGTATATAAAACTTAAGTCTAGTTGAACATTTACATCTGTCTCAAAACGAACAAGAATTATACTCTCTACCACAGTTACTGAACTCACCAGCATGTGTTTTGATGACAGATTTGTCTTGCTTAATGCCAGCTTCTTTATTTTTTAGATCAATCCATTTTCCCATGACATCTCTCTCTATCGCTGCAGAATCTGCTACCGTAGACCAATCATCTACAAGGAAAAAAGGTAGCTTTGAACATACACTGTAGAGAAAGCAAGACTGCAGAAAAACAAAGTGGGAGGCAAACAATCATCTACTTGAACATGACAGTTTTCCCTGTTGAGGGAAAAGAAATCCCAAGCCATGGGACCATACCGGTGATATCAATGATTTCAGGGCGAAATGCTGAGCAAGCTTCTGCCCCATGAAGTATCTCATATGGCTCATTTCTAATCACTCCACTGAACGACAATATAGGATACACTGAGAAAAACAGAGACTACTGCTTAGAGCTTGTTGACATATTCAATTTTACCTGTAATGCTAACTTAACCTCAATCTACCTCCTCCCTCATTCAGCTGCATTACTTATTTTCAGCCCTGCATAGACTTTTCATTTGTGGCAGTACAAGTAGTCTTGGGAGCTCAGGTGAATTGTCTCAAGGTATTGATCCAAGTGAAAAATCACGCGGGGCAGGGGAAATAAAAATAACTGTATCAGCTCCATGTTCTCCAGCCTTTTCCAGTACAACCCCAGTTCTGCAGAAACTGAGGAAACAGCAAAGATGTGAAAGCGAACAGCTGGGAAAAGACAAAAGACTTAAGAGGTCTGAAAAGTCACTGCTACCGACAGCAAGATGCATACGGCATGGTCTTGGTTGAAAATACTGAGCACACTCAAGAAGCACCTGACTTTACTTTGTTTTCAGGGTACTAATAGCAAATTCAGTCAGCTTCTGCAAGGAAATAATGTGTCCCTATGGCGACACCAGCATGATAGGTTTTCTATAGGTTTTATTATTTATAGATGCTGTTCTGGGTAAGATATATACCACAGAAAGCTATCAATTTCCCAAAATATTTTTCTATGAATTATTCCCTAGTTTCTCATTTAACTGGTAGTATTCAGAAGACTCCATAATCCTATGAAACATTAACCTTGTAAAGAGAAAAAGTGCTAATGCTTATCAGAAACACCTCTATGCACACAGCAAGGATTCCTCCTACCATTTACTCCTTGATGCCAGAAATAAGGATTTCAATGATTAGACATAAAATAAATTAAAAAAACTTGTTGTATCTCCAGAAAAAAAAAGTTTTATTAAGACCTACCATTTGTAAAAAACTAAAATTTTTAAGCAAAGCTGTTAAATCTAGTAGACGCTGTTCAATTATATAAATGTAGCACGAATAAGACACGAAGGCAATTATCATCTCTTTATTCATATTTCTGAAGCACTGATACCTACTGCTATATTCTGTGCTACGATAAACAGGGTTTACATTTACGTATAGATACCTGACAACAAATTTTGTCCTGTGTTGTTGGGATTTCATGTCTACACAATATTTAAAAAGGACTCCCAATAATAACCGTGCTGGTTATTATTGCAGAGTGGAAAAAAACCAACAACCCGCAGTAAAATGTTGGATAGATGAGGGATGGGAGGAACATTGCTACTGATCTTGCTTACAGTAGGAAAAGAAACAGCTCACCAATTTTGAAGTATAGGCAAGATTAATTATATATTTGTATATGCCAGCTGATCAAGTTGAACTGAGTGACTAGATTACAAGAGTAACAGCTAATAGACATTAAAATATATTTTAAGTCTACACTACTTTTAAAAATATATTAAAAGTGTTGTAGCTGATCTTTAAAGTTATAGTGTTTCTACGCGCTGACAAGGTCCCAAACTAAAAAGAGATTTAAGAAAATATTCATCTCTTCAAGTACTCACAATACTTACCAGACCAAACTTGGAGAAAAGGAAAATGCAGAAGAATGACAGAGAACCCCATAAAGACAGAAGAAAACCTAACAAGACATTAGGGCAGTTAGCTTACGTCCTGCTGCCTGCTTCTTTATTGCTTATCTGATGCAGCTTTAAGGTACTATCTAGCCCTCTTACGTATTTCAAGTCCTGGAACTTTCCCTGTGCCCTTGGAAAAATTATTTTACGGCCCAGCTACTTTTCATATACGGTAACTCAGCCAAGGTATTTTGCAGAATTTTTTTTTAACATGCCAACAGAATTTCAGCATCACAAGATTACTAAGGAAGGGTATCCATGGCCAAATCACATCCTTCTGTGTGTAGCTGCCAGCAAATCCTGGGAGCGCAGAATACAGATTTAGTCAGCATAATGAGGTTCTGTTGCTTTGCACAGCAAGAACACTGTATGCAATTTTCACATTTTTATTTTTGCTGATTCAAGTCTCCACTGCAGTGATTTAAAGCTGTGAAAGATAGGTCTTCAGCATGGTAAGCTCTGCATACCTGCACGATTTTGGCCTGCCAACCACGACATGCTTTCCAACGTATCTGACACAGCAAACCCCTCCAAATCGTCTGTGGAACAATACAATTCAGATGGTTTGCTCAGTCGCTGCCAGCAGGCTTCTTCCTCCTCACTGAAGGGCTCAAAGGTATCTTCTGAACAGTTCAAACCAGAGCTACTGTAACTCTGGCTCAGCTCCACCTGCCACTTTTCGTAGTTACCAGAGCTATCTGCCGAGATAGTTGTCGTGGTGCAGCACTGCAAATAAAAACACATAACAGCTTCAATTATCAGGAAGAATGACTGGATTACTTATAGCAATGGGGGACATATGGAGGACTATTACAGCTCAGCTCACATCCAATTCAGCTACCACAACAGGTGGACAAAATAACTATTTAATCAGTGCACTGGATCAAGGCAACACCCTTCAAAGCACTACTGCTCATCAAAGCAATGCATCATTAAGATCCGCTGGGTAAGCACACAGGAACAATTATCACTGAACATTAGCAATGAATTCTGAGCAGCATTCCTTTCAAATTTGTAGTGCATTACAGTAACACTTGGATAAAATCATTCATGAAAACAAAAAAATAATTCAAAAAATAGTATCTTTTTGCCTTCAGATCATTAAGCCTCTCACCACTCAGAAACGCAAAATCTCCTTGTTCCGCTTAGACTTTGTCTGTAAAACTAAAAAGAAAACATAACAAGCATCAGCCAGCTGATGCTCTCAAATGAGGAGTCATGCTCCCAGTGTGAAAAAAAGAAATAAAGTTCTCCACAGTCAAGCTCCAGGAACAAAACAGACCTCAGATCATGTAACGGATATCTTTTAAAGCTTTGTTCTTACTTATTGTATCCTTTTTTTATTAGAATAACACAATGCCCCTTCTTCCTTTGAATTTAAGGGCCTAAATAACTTTGTCCTGAATAATTCTGCTCCAGTTTCTTCCCTATTCTCATAAAGTAAGGAGAGTAAATGTATGGGCAACATCCCCCCGGAAAGACACTTGCAGCAGTCACAGCCAGGGCTCCTTCATCAGAGAGATGGGAACCCCAACGCGACAAGAGTAGGCAAAGGCATTTTCTGTCATGCCTGAAATTCAGCTATGCCACTGTACTTGGTGTTTGTTACCGGGGTTTAGGCACCTTTGTTTTAAAAGTGCTGACTTTGGCCACTTCCCTACTGAATATGCTACGCTGCCTGTTTTACATGTCAGGTTACTGCCAAAGTCTTTCTGTGCGCTGTGTAAAGACCCTGTGCCCCTAAAACAAATTCAGGACTTCTTTCCCAAGGCTAGAGTTCCAAAACCAATCCGTGCTGCCAAACACCTAGGTCCAAAAGTTTTCTTTTTAAATTCTTTAAATTAAAGAATTTTTCTGATCTAAATTTCAAATATCAATAAACACTAAGTAATTCTTTTGTTCATTACACCACCACTGATTCAGGCTGGAGATTGGTTATTAGTATCAGAGCTTGTGGAGAAAAACAACAGAAAATGTAAACCGAGGCTCAATTAGTTCTCCAGCCCCCAGCTGACCTAAGAAGTTGCAGCTGCACAAGCAGCACACGGATGGTTAAGGAGCGAGAAGATGAATTTCAGCAAATAACGTGAACTGGCTGAACTAGAAATGCTTCATAGCATCAGATATGACTGAGATTAGTTAATTTTCACAGTGAAAAATAGGTATTTGCTAGAATATCAGGAGATAAACAACTTAGAAGCCGTAAGTATACTTATCAACAGCAAATAAAACATGTTTACAGGCAACTTTAAAGTTGCATCTGCTATCATACAGCTTGTTTTCCTCAGAAGGCTGAGGTATTTCCTTAACAGACTGGCAGGAAGCAAGCCGAGTGCTCCAGTCAGGGTTCTGAAAAAGAGAAGCCACGGAACTGTTCGAAACGTTCTCCTAATAATCACTTTGTCTTACAGAGGTGGTGACAAAACCGTCACTCACCACTGAGAGGAGGTTCCTATGTCACTGAAAATGGGAAGCGCGTTAGAACACCCGAGGGAACTGAGGGAACCAAGCTCCGTCCTCTCGGTAGGCCAAAACCAGATTGCGACACACCACGCTCAGGGAAAACCCGCATTTCCACCAACTAAGAACCTCTTCTCCACACACTTCCTAGTTAAAACCCAAAGGCAAAACAGAGGTGGGGCGTTGCTTTGTTTGTGGGGTTTTTTTTTTAACTTCACGATCCTGCATTTCCAGGCTGAAAACACGAGTTTTTCAAAACTCTTTAACGTACCCTTCAACTGACGCATTTCCTTCCAGAAAGCCCTCGCATGAGCCCGGTCCTCGGGCTACCCTTCCCTCCACGGCCAGCACCCCCCCGCCAGGCCTCCCCGCGGCCTCAGCAGCTCGGTCCCAGGGACGAGCCCCCCCAGCACATTCACCAGCCCAGCGGCGACCCAGAGCTTGGGTGCCAAGGCAGGTAACTTCTCACACACAAGGGGCTCAGATCCGTGCCCGGCCTCCTCCGGCTCCCTGCTCCCCCTGAGGCCCCGCCGACACCCTCCCCTCCAGGCGTCCTCTCCCTCCAGGCACACCGGAGCTCGCAGAAGGCGCCCTCCTCTCCTCACACCGCTGCCGGGCACGGGGCTCCTTACCCAGGCCCACACCGAGAACCGGCAGCCTGCCGCCCCGCCAACGGAAAGGTGGCCCGCGGCGGTGCGCTACGAGCACGGAGGAGGCGCTGACGGGACCGGCGCCGAGGGCGGCCGCCGCCAGCCCCCTCACCGGGCGGGCGCCGGGCCGCCGGGGCCCTGCCGCCCACGG
>VYXH01007836.1:141265-241557 GCA_013397275.1 Burhinus bistriatus
CTCCGGCCCGGCGGGGCGTTGAGCACCGGGCCCCGGCGCCGTCCTGAGGCGCGATCGGCCTCGGGGGCGGGGGGAGGTCGGTTCCTTCGCGCGCGGCTCCGCCCCCTCCCGCCATCTCCCTCACGTCCTACCCTGCCCTCAGGGAGCCGGGGGTGGAGGAAGGTATGGGCTCCGGCTCCCAAAGTAAGAAGGACGTGGACCTGTTGGAGCGGGGCCAGAGGAGGCCACCGAGAGGAGGCCGCCCTCTGCTGTGAGGCCAGGCTGAGAGAGTTGGGGGTGTTCAGCCTGGAGAAGAGAAGGCTCCGGGGAGACCTTAGGGCCCCTTCCAGTCCCTAAAGGGGCTCCAGGAAAGCTGGGGAGGGACTCTGGATCAGGGAGTGGAGCCACAGGATGAGGGCGAATGGCTTCAAACTGGAAGAGGGGAGATTTAGGTTAGATATTAGGAAGAAATGTTTCACTCTGAGGGTGGTGAGAGCCTAGCCCAGGTTGCCCAGAGAAGCTGTGGCTGCCCCATCCCTGGAGGTGTTCAAGGCCAGGTTGGACGGGGCTTTGAGCAACCTGGTCCAGTGGGAGGTGTCCCTGCCCAGGGCAGGGGGTGGGAACTAGATGATTTCTTCCAACCCAAACCATTCTACAATTCTGTGAAAACCTTTCATTAAAATAGTCCTTGCCTTTATATAGTTGTTCTTTTTATACTGAAGGCACGGCCTGGGAGGTGCTGGCTGTGGCAGGCAGCGTGGCGGGACATAGGAGCCTGCAGGCAGGACGGGGCAGGGCCGTTGGCTGGGGGTGCAGGGGACTTGGTGGGCAGCCTGCTGCGTACCTGTCCCTGCTAGTTGTAGTGTAGCTACAGCCTTGGATGTGACGCTGTCGTGGAAATAAAGTCCAAGAAGTTCGTATTTCAGGGGATGAAATCTACCTGTAGCTTAAGGTCCAACTTCAATAGGTACATCATGATAAAGGCAGCTCTTCTGTCTACTGGCGTCTTGGTTTAATAGTGCTATTTCAGGTTAGCTAATACCACTTTTTTTCTTTCAGGGAAGTAATTCTTTTTATCAAGGAAAGGTTATTCTTCAGTTCTGGGATGCGTAGCATGTTGTCGTCTGTCACATGTAAGTCACTGAGGTATTTCATCTCCCTAAGCACCTTGTGCTGTATTTGGACTGCCCTGCCAAGGTCTCCGCTTGGCTGAGATCTTCAGGACAGAGATCTTGTCTTCTCTCATGTTTGATTAAGTGCAGCGCATGATTTTAGCAGCTCAAGTGATCTTGGTTCTCTTGAAACAGAGAACTCTTTGTGCTGCAACTATAGCTATAATACAAAGAAAGTTTGGCCAGCCTACTGAGATAGATTGCAGTGTTGCAGAAGAGTAAGTAAAGGCATTGATGCAGTGGAGTGTAAAGCATAGTGGCGTAAACATGTCTGCCTACATATTGTTCAAATGTTTTAAGATTCAGTCATTCACTGCTTTCTGCAGAGAGTGGACTGCTTGGTGCTGGCCCTTTTCATTTTCATCTAGCTTGCTACAAGAAATTAAAATAATTTACACATGATAAACATTTCTTTTACGTTTTTCCATCCATACAAATTATAGTAGTGGTCAGAGAGGTGTGCAGCTGAGAATGGAAGGGGCAATTATCCACACTGCAGGTACTGGGAGTCAGCTGAATACCAATGAGACTTAGGCTGTTAACACTACAGAGGGAGGAAAATGTAATTGAGAAAGTATATGCCATTTAGATCAGCAAACTCTGCATTGTGTACTAAACCTCTCCAACCCAAAGATTCACCTTTCATTGATTGCTCTATATTGTATTTTCCTTCTCAGGAAAGTAATGTTGCAAACAAGCTAGCAAGCACCCAAGCTGAGTAAGATTGGTATCTGGAAGAATCTAAGAGGTAGGCTGACAGTTTTCATGCTCTGGGTTATAAACGATGGTGAAATAGAGTTGGGAGAAACATTACCTTTTCTTTAAAATTCTAATCAAGATACCCAGAACAACTAAGAATAACACAGATCCTCACAGGTCCCGCTAAGTACCTCCCTGGCAGCTTGATACTTCATTATTTATCATTGTCTGTTTTTTTATGGTAACAGTTGACATTAGATTATTACTGACCTGGTTGGTATTTGAATTTATTCCCTAGAGGTTAAAGACTTTGTAGTTTCATGTTCTCAGTCCTTTTTAAAATTCATCATTTCAGAGCATGGAAAATATATTGTTCTATCAAGTTTATTTCTCTGACATTTATTCAATGGAGAGTGTGATCCTAATATTAAAGGCTTTGGTTTTGAAGCCCAGGATACAGATAATTCTTTTCACTGGTCTTTCCTAAACCAGGTCATTTTATCACTGTGGTTCCCCTTGTTGGTGTCTAGGAAGTTAATATGTTGAACAGCAGAATTATTTGAACCAGTATTTGTTTTTAAGGGATTTGTGGATGAAAGTAGATGGCTCAACCCAGTTGTGTCAGAAGGTATTAAGATTTCCGTCTGCTAATGTCATGGAGTTGGTCCTATATAGAGCCATAAATAATATTGTGTGAGAAGCAGTGACAGGCTTTTACTACAACTCGTCTCTTTATCATACATTATATTAAATTTAAACACAATTGTTGAATTCCTTTGTGTGGGTAAATGCTTTTTTGATGTCTCCTTCTATTAAAGTCGTAATATCCCTTTTAACCAGAGGGCTGCATAAGAATTCATACTTGCTAGGTATGTTTCTCAAATAATCATAATCTCATTAATGTTGTCAGCAGAACTAATTGGGCTGTCACAGCGAGGTTCAGTACGCAGTTGGAGAATTATGGTGTAAGGCCAATGGAATTAAGCATATTCTGATGGTGGAGAAAGTTAATGTGACTCATTAATGAGATGCTCATAAGCATTATTCTATATCAAAAGGCAGGTAGTTTGAGATTGTTTTTTTTAAACTCTGGAGATACGAAGGACAAATGCAAGAACTCTTACGAAATTTCAAAGCATTTGTTGACAGTTCAAGGTACAATAAAGGTTTTCTTCTTTATCGGCACAGACATTGAAAGTACTGCCAAGTAGCACCTAGACACCATAAATCATTGATGAGAGTGGATAGTTTGAAAATATAACAAAGGAAATGCTCTAGGGCATGCAGCATCTCAGGAAGTCATTGTGTAGGGCCTGCCATATTTAAAATGGTCATTTCAATTTCCATTAATTCATATCTCTAATTAAGAAATGGATTAATCTTTGCTTAAAGTTGCTCAAGACTGGCTGGTGTCCATGGCAGATCAGAAGCGTGCATACAAATTAAATGTTAAAAGTTTCCACTGAGTTTCAGCCAGAAAAAAACGTAGACATGTATTTGTAGGTAGCTGTTGTTAATTATGCTTCGGTTGGTAGTAGGAAACCACAGGTAGCTGCATTTTCACTAGGCTTCATGGTAGAGAGAAGAGGACTAAAAATCTTTTGTGAAAAAAAGATAAGCTGTTGTCCTTGGTCACAGTAGCATCCCTGCAGGCAGGTACACTTTCATCTTGGTCACACTTGGGGAGAAATAGCCAGTGAAGATCCTGGTTGTGAAGAGCGTGACAAGTGTCTTTTCATGCCAAGCTTTTGTGCAATGTGTTGCTTCTGTGAGTTGCTGGAGAGCATTGTACACTTTTCTCAGTGTAACGTGAGGAAAGGTTATCCTTAGGATGAGACACAAACCAGAAATTACCACTTGTGATTGCAAAGGAGCCACGGCTGCATTTCCAAGGTTTGGTGTTAGCCTCAGTGCATAGGCTAGTTCCAGTTAGCATAACTACGCTCCACCTTCCTAATTTTGCTTTGTGCTTTCAGCTGGGTAAATATTCTTACTCACTGTGTGTCCTAACATGGTGGTAAATAGCAAACATCTACCTTCCCATGGTTGGGTGCACTTCAATGCAAACTGCACACATAGATGATAGATTTCCTTGTGAGTCATTTCTCCTTACAGCAGCAAGAAATTGCAATAACCTTATGTGAAAACATCTGAAAATGCAGTAAAGTTCCGTTAGCCAGCATTATAAAATGTCTATTCATATATGTACATACATATATATTTCCATTTATATGGCAGCATCCGAACTCCTCACCAGAGACATACAGGCCTGGTACAGAACAGGCACAGCTGTGGGAAGTGCCCTGTCTGAAGAGCAGAGAGGAGACTGACCACGCATTTGACAGTAGTTTCTTACAGAGAAAGTAAAACTTGTAGTGGAGGAGAATTGGAGTTAGATCCACTCTTGATTTCTCAAAGTACTTCACTTGAAATTGTCTGTTTGCTGATCCCAGACCTAAGATCATGTGGGATGGGACTGAATCTCTAAATCACGTCTTTCACAATAGTCTTGTTCTTTTGTGTCTGAATAGATTCAGTGCTGCTTACAACAGCAACTTGAGCATAAGGGGGGTTGGAACTAGATGATCTTTAAGGTCCCTTCCAACCTAAACCATTCTGTGATTCTAAGAAGGTTCCAATGCATGATCCTCTTGCTTTCAGAGACATACAAAGGTGGTGTTTTTTAACTTGGTCTGCATCCTTTTGTACATGTTTGCATCAGTTCATTTTAATTTTTTCCCATGCAGAGTTATTGTAGGTGCCTTCAAGGAGATGCTTTAAATAGTTGGGTATTCAAGGCCAGTGGTTTATCATTGTAATTCTGAGGAATAATACGTTCCCTTAGATGGACAGGTTGGGTTTTTTTCCTGAACATGATATTAATTCACATGAAAGGGGAGAATTCAGAAACCCATAGAGTAAATGTTTGCGATTTTCTTCATTTTCTTCTCTCCTTTTATTATTTTTGCTTAATGATTTCCCTGTGGACCATCCTGATGAATTCCCACTGTGTTGCTGTGGGGAGAGCTTTGAAGGGGAAAGGCAAAGTCATCATACACTTTCGACAGATCGATACTAGACTTATTAATCAGTTTTCTTCAGTAATAGGTTGTCTCTTTTGGGAATCTTTCGGAATTTACTTCAAATTGATGAGTTATTTTGACAGTTCAGAAAATGCCTTAATTTAGAAATAGCAGCTTTTCCTATTGACACTGTTTAACTCATCATATATCCATCTATTGTAAATACAGCTTTTGTGATGCTAGTTGTTGTGGTATTGAAGTGTCCTACACACGCTGTAAGTCATATTAGCAAGGCTCTTTGTGTTTTTCTTCTTCTCATTCTTTATTGGTGGAATATTATTTGTACTGGAGAAGGTGGAGTGATTTTGTAGTTCCTTCAGAGGACACTGTTTTGAGATCTTTACAATCTCTTCTGAAGGTAGGCTTATTTCTGAGAAATCTTGTGGTCCTGGAAGAGGGAACATTAGTGTTGCTCTGAGCATTTCCTTACTGGTAAGGAGGTGAGTTGTTTTGGGTGATTGTGTTTTTGGAGAAAGAACTTCTCTCTTAATTTTCTGGGATGGTTTGAGAACTTAGCAAATGGACGCTGGTCTGAAGTTTGGCAACCAGTTTGTGCCACTTAGCTGCATGAGTATGCGTGTGCGGATGTTTGAGAACTTTAGTATCCTAGTCTAAGACAGGCATCAATAAATATAGCCTCTGTAATCTTAAATACTGATTTTCATTGTATTGGTTAAGCCATCATATTCTTAACAAGTAGCTTACTTGAAACAAAGCTGATGTTTCCAACTCCTGTGGGATAGGTAGCTGGAGGCAATCAGACAAACCACTTGGTGCTTTGTGGAACATTGCGCTAGGCTGTGTGTTGAATAATGCTGCAACTATTAAGTAAATTTATCCTTCCCTCCACAGCATGTTAGTTATAAAGAAAACACAATTGTAAAATTCTTAACTCTGAAGTTCCATTAATAGAATGGACCTCATATATATACATTTTGGTGGGCGTTTTTTGTTTGTTTGTTTGTTTCCAATTATTACAGGCTGGTAAGTGTTCATAGTAGACATATAAGCATGCATATGCCTAAAATGTCCTTAAAAAACTATTAAGTATACATATGGGAACACATTTTGCGCTGACTTATCATCTAACTTTGAGGAACATTCAAAACATTAATTGCTCTCAAAATGCTGCCACACTGTAGGTGGGAAATCAAAGGCATAAAGAGTAAATGACTCCTTTAAGGTCAGACAAAATGACCACTGAGATTCCTGGATTCTAATCGTGGCACTTCTTGCTGTGACAAGATGCATCTTCTTATTCATTATCTTTTTCATTATTATCCTTTGATAACAAAAAGTTGTCTAATTGGTTATGTTATCATTTGGAGTGAATCACTATGTCACAGCATTCTCAAGTATGTACGAGATCAGAACTTAAAAAGTCCTATGCTTTTTTCCCAAGTTTAATAAGCTCACTGATAGATATTTATGAAATAATTATGCATCTTTTGAGTTGCTGAACCACCTACAGAGGGAGAAGATAGACAGTAGGAAGCTGACACTGAGTTTGGCAGACAGTGTAAATGGTGACGTGCACAGGGGATTTCCAGTGTGTATGCAAGAGGATTTTCAGCGTAAAGAGTATCTCACAAATACTGTCAAATGCAGTTAATGTCTCATTATATGAACTAAAGAGATTTATTCTGTTTCTGTTTTAGGAGCTAGAGCATAGGCAGACCATAATCCTTTCCATGTGATTTCATATTGATCTTTGCTGTCAGATTTTGGGGATGGAGGGCTCTCAATAATGAAAAAAGGGGGGGAAAGCAAAATAGTGTCTTTGGTTTTGATGCAGTCATCTGAAGGCTCCATGTCCATTTGGGATTGTGGAGGAAGATTAGAGTCTGATTCCTTTTGACTCCATACATAGGTATGAGCCAGATTTCCAGATCTGCGTGTTCCCAGCTTTCCTGTCAGTGAGAGCTGCTAGCCCAGATCAAGCTACCACAAGTGCCTGTGAACCTTCTTGAACTGCTGAGCTTCATTCGGGCAGCTTGAATATCAAATATTCTAAGCCAACAGACTTGGCTCAGCCCTGATACGTACTCTTCAGTAAATCATTCTACACCATTCCAGTAGACCAAGTCTCCAGCAGAAAATGAACTTGATGATCTGATTCTAATTAGTTTCTTGATTTAATGGCAGTAATTTGACTTCCACGATGGTAGTTGTTGCCCCAGCTAGCAGGAATAATAGAATTGGTTTTCTTAAAGGCCCATTTACAATGCATCCTCCGTTGAATCTTAAGCAATAACAAGCAGAAGCCTATCGTTATTTCAAAATTATGGTATTTATATGGTTAAAAGCGTCAGACTGTCTTGCCTGAGATTGGTGACTGGGAATTGCCAGTATAAGAAAATGAACACTCATAAAGTTAAAATATAGTTTGAATTGATTTCATTTCATTCTGTGATGATCTTCTTTTTCTTTCATTGCTGATTTAAACACCTGGAAGTTAAAGTCCTCATAAAATTAAAAACAGGCAAACAAAATCTTTAAGAAAATTAAACAGTATGGGATGTGATGTGTTTACACCAGTATAAAACCAGAATGACTCCACAGAAGATAATTAAAGGCAACTGAAACAAATGGACTGATCACCTTAATAACATAATGGGCAAAGTGTCATTAAAGTGTCATTCTATTTCAGTTAACTCAACTCTGTATGCTTTCAAAAATTATACTTAAGCTGGAGAGCTATAAAAACTTGTAGCCTTCGTTGTTTTCCTTTTAAACTTCTAAGAATTTGGCTCTCCACAGGTAGATTTGAATTGGATTAAGTACCTTCACATTGCAGTGCATTTTGAATTGTGGATTTGAGACCCTGGCAATCTTTGCTGGAAAATCCCATCCTGCTAGGAAATGAATCTCCTGAATAATTGTAACCCTCTGTTCGTTACGAAAGTGCTCATGAAGGAAGAGAGCGGGGCTACCTGGTGGGACTGTGGAACAGATTAGATATATGGAAAGGAAGTCAGGGTGTATCATGTCTGAATAGGTATGATGGAAAAAATGTTTGACTTGATTTAGAGAAGGCAGTTTTTTGTCCCCCTGTGATTTGCACAATCCATAGATGGATTCAGCTGCAGAAGGCTATCTACCCAGAAGAACTGAAGGTTTTGGCTCGTCTGTCAGCTGCTTGTCAAGCTTTATTCCCTTCATTAAGAATGTATCTACATCCACCCTTCCTTTGTCTTGTATTAAAAGGAATTTTCTGTTATTATTTCTTGCACCTATTTGCCTTTATAAATTCTTCAGACTAAGGAACGCTTACATCTATGACACTCTGAGCTGTGAAATTCTTCATTCATAGAACACCTGCTGACTCCTGTGATAGCTCAGCTTAAAAGATTCTGCTAGATTGTTCCTGAATTTTGAAAAGTAATGTACATTTATAGTCCTCTCTCAGTTGTGAATAATAATACAGACTCTGATCTGCTGCATACTTATTTATGTATTAAGCTGTATGCATGTATGTAGTCCCTTGGGAATTGTTTATGAAATAAGGGCCACGTTCACACAATATTGTATTTTATGTGTTTATCATTAAGTATCTAAAGCAAAATAATTGCAAAGAATGGATGGAAGGTGCATTTTGAATGGAGATTGTGATGAAAATATGTAAACTGGGAAGAGTATTAGGCTGGAAAGTGCTGCTGGTTTTAATCAAAAAATGAAGTGTAAAGATGTATTTTTATTCTCTCAATAATTTCTGCTCAAATGTTCTGAAAGATTCACAAATTCTGAACATGTTTAGATCATGTACAGCCATAGATATACATAACTTCTAAGAGTGAAGAGATTTTCTTTTTGCAATGTGCTGTTATAACCAGCTAAAATGTCTCTAACAATGTATTACTCTAAAGTGCAGATCAGAAGAACAACAAAGAACAAATCATAGTCAGAGCAGAGGCAAAGATATTAAAACCATAATTCAGCCACAAAGTTGACAGAGCAAGATGAGACAGTGAAACTGTGGCACCATTAGCATGTAACAGAAGCTGTTATGTGTGTTTAAATGCACTCTGCCTGAATAAAATTGCTTGTCCTTACAACAGGGTCTTTACTATCATTTTGGTCCTTTGCAGCATCAGGGAATATTAAACACAAGAGCAGGCTTGTGTCTAAAAACAAAAATAGTCAAGATAAGGTGACCTTGGTCTAAGCTGATATAATCCCAGGAGTTACAGGGGCTTTATTAAAAACTTAAAAGCTAGGCTGTTATTTAAACTTTATTCTCTTTCCTCCCCAAATAAATGAGATATTGACAAAATCTCCATAGCTGGCTGGTGTGATGTGCCAGCTGAAGTGTATCTGTATCGCTGGCTGCCTTCCTGGCAGAGTCCACGCTTGCCTGTGGATCTGTTGTCTGAGGTCCTGATGTAGTTGGCATTAGCCAGTCAAGGACAGGCCAGAGCTGTTTTCCACCTGGACTGTTTTGCAGTGGTCATGCATGTGTCATGCTTTTCTAGATAGATCCTTAGTAAAATTTCAGTCATCTCCTACAAATTGCTTCTGCTGCTGGACTGTTTTAAAGAAATCCTTATTTCCAAATTAGAATCGTAAGGACTGAAGGGTACCTGTCCGTTTTTTGGCTTTCCATAGCAGCTCTTACTGCAGCTCTATGGGCTAGTGAAACACAAATTTGGGTTGTAGACCCTTTCTGTTTTGATTGCTGGTTCAACTCCTGTTCATAATAGTATTAGTTTAAAATCATGGTAATGCAATAATGGTTCAGTTAAAGCAGTTAAACAAGTTAAAAGTGTGATGTAGCACCTAGTAGATAGATGAGCATGATTAATTCAGGCTGTGAATTGGGAAACCGTTGTGGTGACCATATGGAAAGGCTGTCACTGTTGACCTGATAGCTACAGCAAGAGACAGGCCGTCTCAGAATTTTCTTTGAAGAACAAACTCACGACAAAGCATCCTACAGGGTTTGCTCTATAGAGACAACCACTAACTGGCTTCCTTGCAGGAAGTTTCTGCAGAGGAACTACAGTATGACAGGGCTAGTTTGCTCCCTAAAGGCAATGGGTAACAGTGGGATTGGAGACCCCTGAGCAGAAGGTTGCAGGTAGTGAGGGGTGGCATAGCTACTGCCCACTCAATACTTGTTTTGATGACAAATGCAGAATTTGCTGGCTCTCCAGCAACGCCAACGATTTCCAGCACTAACTCAACCTTACCTTTTTCTTTTAAAATAAGCATCTTTGCAAGTTACTGTGAATGCTTTCTACTTGGTGTAGAGATGGAAATAATTCAAGAACTTAAGATCTTCATTTATTTTCAGCACTGGGATCTTTTCCCAAAAAATGACATGGAAAATTGGACTAGGGAACCTTTCTTCTTGTTGCAATTATAGCTACTGCTTTGGAGCACAGTATGTAAGACACACTGTGTTTTTCTGGTTTCCCTTGTTGATTAGCAGGCTTGGTTAGATGTTTCTGCAGGTACAGCTACTGTTGCTGGCAATTAAGATCTTTGCAGCCATCTCTAAAACACTTTCCCTCTAATTCATTCCTGAGCTATGGGAGCCTATCAGACCTGATATCACTCCCAGGCCTCTTACCACCGTTGCAATAATGAGTCAGTGTTACTACTACAAATAAACACATTTTATTATCTTTTATTTATAAAGGAAAAGACACCAACAGAGTCACGGCACATAACAAACTAAGTGTTCCTTCTGCACAGAGGTTCCAATGGCTTCAGGTGCCTCTTAATTATTTAGTTTGTATATTTATTAGTCTCTTGTTTGGTGGACAGGGCATCTTTGTCTATGACCAATAATGCATTTGTTGTTAGCAGCAGAAGATAATACTATCTGTCCTTGGAATGGTAATTTCCTCTTCATTTGTCTCTGATCTCACCTGTGATTTTAAGGTTCTGGATGGGCAAGGAAGAAAATAACTTTTTCAGTGGCTGTCGTGGAAGAATAGTGAATAATTTTATTGAGTGTAAAGTTGTAGTTGTATTATTTGTGAGGACTATTTGACTATTATTTGCTCATTTTTATTACAGAGCTTCCATAGATGGGTATCTTATAATTTTTTCCTTGGACATCTGTGTTTTCAGGTGCCTGTGTAGACATTAAGAGGGCTGTAGCATATGGGCCTCTATTAATTGCCTACGGGAGTCTGTATCACGCACTAGCCAAATGACTTAGAACATAAGATACCAAGGTGGGGATTGGTGTGCATTAGATGGGTGATGCCAAAACTAACATTATGATGTTGGCTATAGTCTCTTAATACAGACTGAGCCCAGACTAGATCCGTGGAAGTATTAATTTTGAATAGAGAAGTGTGTTAAACTTCAAGCTTAACATGCAAGCAACATCTCCTACAAAAGTATTTGGCAAATTTTGCAAAAGCAAGGGAAAGGATTACCTCTGCAGTTTAGAAAGTCCTTATTTCCTCCATAGATTGTTACACATTATTGCCTGTTAGGTTGGAATATTACTGTTTATGAACAAAACTTAAGGATTACTATCCCAAGTATTTTGGGATTTGAGAGCATCTTTCTGTGCTGTGCTGACCATGAAGTTCCCTTAGAACTTCTCAAAATTTGGCTGAAGTTTTCATCTCCTTCAGATTTTACCTCTATAGCAGGCAGTGGCAGGTAACTTTAAGGAAGGGACATAATTCAAAACCTTGCTTAGTTGCAGATAAAGTTCCTCAAATTCTGTCTTGGTTTCCTTTGCTTCTACTTTGTCAAATTATCTATTAGCTTGGAATAAATTTCCATTTTTATGCTGGCCAATCTCAGATAATTTTTGTTTTCCCACCCTTTTAGTAATGTTTCTCAGCTCTCAGCAGTCATCTCTTTTTACAGTGAACAGAAGCCACAGCAGTGTTTCTTGTTATTACAACATTGTGTGTGTCTTAGGCTAACTTTAGGCTCTGTAGAGGAGGAAGAGGAAGTGAGAAAGCTATAGTACCAAAATGTGTAGAGGTAGTTATTTTGGATTGGATTACTTATTGCCTAAAGCAGTTTGCCATTTTCTTTTAATACTAGTCTGCATTGAAGATCAGATAGCACTTATACTTTAAAAAGATGAGTATCAGAGACAGGCCTATAACAAAATTAAAGTATGATAAAAAATGGAAAATAAAACTGTCAGGAGATATTATAGTTTTAATGTTTGCACTGAAATGAAAATGCCAAACATCATGGATAAAAGGCAAAGCAAATATTATAAATTCTGTGGTCTCAGTCCTATCATGTGCTCCGGAAATACGGATATTGTTTTAAAAGAAATTAGTTATTATGATAGTCCTTAATTATTATGATAGACTGGCAACAACAATCCTCTGTCTTATGGGAGAGGTTTGACTTAGGGGTGAAAGGCACCATTCTCACACCAGGGCAGAGGAGGATAGAGTATCTGCGTGTAATCTAGACGTGCTGACATTGCTAATAGTCACTTTTAATTATAAAGATAAAAGCTGTTGAGATAATTGTGGATAACAAATTTCAAATTTAAATGCACTCAAACAGATTGCCCAGAGAGATCGTGGTGTCTCTGTCCTTGAAAATACTCAAAACCTGCTTGGGCCCAGTCCTGAGCAACCTGCTCTGGTTGACCTTGCTGTGAGCACGATCCCGAGAGGTCCTTTCCAACCTTAGTGATGCTGCATTTCTGTTAAGTGAAAGGTTGAAGACATTACTTAGTCACAGAATCACAAAAAAAGTTTAAGGAGCTATTCTGTAACCAAAATTGGCCTGCGATGCTAGAGGGCAAGGAGACTTTGAAACAGACTGGGGTCTGTGGAGAGTGAATACACTGATCATGCACGCCAGCAATGTCTGCTGAGCAGGGGCTTGCAGCGTGCAAGGAATAAAGCGTATCTTTAATGAACAGAATCATCTGCCTCAACGGAATAAAAGGGAATACATCTTTCCTAAATATTTTTCATAAGGGATCTGAAAATGGCTTGGTTAAAAATGTATCACACACACAAGCACACACACTGTATGGTCTGAGGGCTCTTGTTTAGATGTGACTTTTGCAGACCCCCACATCTGTAGTAATTTGCACCTAAGTATCTGTAGGCAAAATTTTCATCCAGGACAAAAGAAAAAAAAAAAAATAGAGTATCCAAGACCTGGTGACCTGAGTAATATCAACAGATGGAATCCAGCTGCTGACATGAAATAGCCCCATGAGAACTGTCATTATGTGAGAACTGTTATTACAGCGTCCCATCGGTGAGTTTGCCTGGTAACTTCCCCAAAGAAAACACAAATATTGTATATGGGTATCCTTTGCCTCTTTCACCCCCCCTCCCCTGCAGCCCAGAGGGATGCCAAGTTGTCCTGAGTCAGAGGCCATTGCTAGTCACCATGAACGTGTCAGGGATGCCTGGTTTTGCCTTTTGTTGACAAGGCAAAGATGACACCGATGCAGCTGCTTCTTGCTGACAGTACAAATTCAGTGATTATTCAGCCTGTATATTTTTACTAAGGATGATCAAACTGCCGATTTCCTTACAAAGGAGGTATTTCCTCTTTCACAAGTTGCTAATGTGGTTTTGATGTGCCAAAAATTTGTGTGTATGTTTACTGTTGAGTCCCTAGAGGTGAACAAGAACAACTTCAGAGTGCCTTTGCCTTTCTCTTCTTTGCTGCCATTCGGGATCTTTGTTTCCCTGCTCTTTGCACATTAACAAATACTCAGCCTGCTTGCTTCTTATGCAGTTAAGCCTAAATTGCCAATGAATTATGAAGAGAAAGAACATACATGGATTACAGGTGTCTTGAGGGCCATCTATATTCATCATCATTAGGACAGTATAACACACTGTCCTAAGGGTAAAAATGTCATCTAAAAAATACCTACTGTCTCTCTTGGCTTTTCTGTTCTAATGGCAAAACCGTGCTGTAGCTGACCTGTAGCATATGATGTTTTTAACAGAAGTCATCATAATATTCCACAGCCAACCCTTTAAGAAGTGTTTTTTGCAACCATTCCTGATTTTTAATATGATAAGTCTTGTGTAACAGGCATGGCTTGATGTATAAGGCATGGCAGAGGGACTAGGAGTCTAGCGGTATTCTCACTTAAAACTGTTTTGCTTTACCCTAACCGCAGCCAAGAACAGAGCTGATGTCACCTGGTATGTAGAATTGTCCTGGGCTGGCTGTTGGTCATGAACACTGTGCAGAGCGTTATGTCAGTAAAGTGCTCATTATTCTTATTTGTAGTGTGACGGAGGGTCAGGAACTTTGGGCATGCCTGTGCTACAGTCAGAGGTGTGATCTCATGTTAAAAAACCACCCAGCAGAGCTTTAAACTGACTGTTTGGCATACTGATTGCAAAATGGGTGTAGGAGGAAAAGAGTCATGTCAGGCTATACCAGACTACATGGGCCGGTCTTAGGGCTAAAAAAGGCAACTGGCTTAGGTCTTATGGCCAGTGGGAGCATAAGCAGATTAATGTAGTAGTGTGAGGTCTTGAATAGCAGCACATCCAAAGTGACCTGATTTACAGAGCTATCAATTGTGCTAGGGAGATGAAGTGAATTTTCCCACTTCAAGAAAAGTCAGTAACAGAATATGATTTACAGTGTTGCCCAGTATGCTCCTCATTCTGTCCTCTGCTGACAGGACATCTCTTCATCTTTCATAATTTCTCTCTGCGTACATGAGAAATTCCATGTTTGAGGGTGTCTGAAAGTCAGAATGAGTTCTGATCTGTCTTTTTCAGCATGCTTAAGTAAAATGCCAGATCTAAACAACCCCGTATTTTGTCGTATATAAATTTTAATGCTGACTTGAATCCATGGATGTTTATTAACCACAACATATTAACAATTGTTTAATTGTAAGCATCCCTTCTACTGTTGATGCATTCCTAGTGTGAAGGGAACCAGGGGCATCAAGAGAGTGCTTCCGAAGCCTTAAGCGTGCTGCTTCCCAGCCAAGAGCATTAAAGTTTGTTACAAAAAAAGCTATTGTTGTGCCTTCTCTCCATGCTTTATCTCTGCCTGCCTGTAGACGGATGTTCAAAAAGAGTTGGTGGGTAATTGTACTCAATCAAGTATGCATTTAAGACTTCAATTGCTTCTTTTAGGTAGAGCCCCCTCAGTCTGTACTTCACAGTCACTGAAAAACAACGGAGAACCAAAGATGTAAAATTTAGTCCTTGAAAATGTGCTTTGCAATCCTAGTTAACTATCTTATTGTCCAAGTCTTCTTAATCCTTTCAAACTGCAGAAGAAGAAGCAGTACAGTTAATGAGTGTAATTTATCAAAAAGATAACAAAGCATTAGGCATGGAGCTGGCCATTGACCTGTGCATGCTGCAACTTCAACATCCAACAAACACAGAAAAGTGGTTGGGATAAAGGTTAAATATCAGGTGCCTTTGGTAAAGTAATCCAATTTACATGAAACCATTAAGGTTTCGTCCAAGCCACATTACTTCACATTTGGGTAGGCACACACAGTGCCTCTAGCCCAACTGAAAGGTAGCAACTTGCTAAACTACTGTAACTTGCTGGTGTTGCTGAGCCTGCTGTCATTTGGACCAAGCTTCTCATCATAGGTGTTGAGACCTCGCTTGAAGTAGTCTGAGTGCTGAAACCCTGCCAGTGATGACACAGGCAAACCATGCAGCTGAGCGTTGAGACCCAGCCACACAGGCGAACAGGTGAGCATCGTACGGAGCATCACGTGTTAGATGCCTAATTATGTCCTGCCTGGAGCAGCAACACTGAGCAATGACACTGTTCAGTGACGTGAAGTGGGGAAAGCAGGACCCCTGTGTCTTCTGCCCTAACAGCCCCTCTCCTTTCCCACCCACCTTTCCATATATCAGAGGTCTTGGTGTTTGTCACCTACTCTGAATCAAACTTCTTCCTAAACCACCAAGCTACCCTCTTCTGATGAAAGTTGCCACTGGCAACAGTAGCCTCTACAAACTGATTACAAAGAATGAAATTTGCTGCAGTTCTTCCAAAGAAACTTTGTCTTGACAGAAGAAATTGAAGCATGAGCAATGCTGTTAGCCATGTGAAACAGAGTCTGCCTCTGTTTTTTTATGGATATGTCATAATGCTTTCAGGATTCTGTTCAGCCACCTGAAAACGTTCAGCAAGATCAGCTTCAACATTTGGTTTCTATCTGTGATTCATTAAAGAAGAAAACCTACGCTGGCTCACTCAGATGGCTGATGCTGTTTGGATGATGACAGTGTGCAGGCATAAGATGCTCCAGAGCATTGTTATCATGATGACATATGGGGGATTGTGTTAGTGTTAGGGATTATTTTTATTTATTTACCAGTACCACATAAGAATGTGAGGGTATTTATTGTATTAGTTGTGCTTGCCACAAACACAGGATTCTACGCTCATTGTGATAAACCCGAAGCAAACTTTTTTAATAACGAACTGGACCTGCATTTAGGAGGCGGATAATCCATTGTAAGCTTTTTAATTGTTCAGGCATTGAAGAGAGACAAAAAAGGTTGCTATTCATTACGGTGGTTATGTTTTACAGCACATAGTTGCTTTCTTTGGTTGGGATGTTTCATCCTGATGATATAAGCTTCACTTTTATGCAAAATTTCTCTCTAACCCAACATATCCCCTTGAGAGATTTCAGCCCCTTGGCTGGTTGATAATGTGATTGCAGATGTTTGCTTTTTTTAAACAAATTACTAAAGTGGCTGAATGTGATATTGAGATTTAGCAGTTGTTATTAGGGCTTGTGCTCCTGCAGATCTGGGATGGGAATTTTAGTTTAATCACTGCAAGTTAGAGTTGTGAGGTTCAGATAAAATAACAAGTATTTGCAATTATGTGGCTGGAGCCTCTTGAGAGATCTAAAATTCACCGCAGGCTCTGACTCGGTAAACATGCTTTCCAGTTCTTAACTTGCCTTGCAGGATCTTTCTCTAAGGGAACTCAGGTGCTTTAACAGTGCTTTGCTGGCCCCAAGAGAGCTGATGATTTATGCAGATGTGAGGGAGGATCTGCGTAACCTTTCCAGGCCCTGCTCACCAGTGTAGGTTTCAGGGATAATCTCATCTTTGGGATGAAATTTTTCCAGACAAGCTTCCTCATTTTTTCTTCCTTTCCTCACCCACACGACATAATGGCTGGGACAGGATTTCTGTTGTATAGAGGTGGCAAGATCAGGTTCTGTGTATTTGGCCTTGTCATTATGCTGTGAGTGACATACTAGCAATTGTTCTTGTGATGTCTGAACAAGTTTGTATCCTGTTGTGGAGAGAGCCAAGAAATGCAGAGCAGCTCCAAATCTCCACTGTGGAAGATTTTCAGGAGCTCTTACCAAGGGATTTAAAATTATTTTACTTGGAAATGTTAGTAAGTTAAACTATCCGACAGTATTCGTGGATGGTGATGTGCCTATTTGCCTGAATGGGGGGTAGAAGCAGAAAAAAATAGCTTGCCTAGAGTCACTTAGTAGTAGACGGAAGGAGAAACTAGATTGTCAAACTTCATTTTGGCATTTGCTCCTGTTGCACCATGCAAATAAAATGTCATTTACGTATCATGAGGAGGGAGATCTGTCAAATTAAGTTGCCTGAAAAGTGATTTAATTTCGACCACTGTTTGAACAGAAGCAGTTCATTACTTGATGATGAAGAGTTAGTGTACGAATGCTGTGTGTACACACACAAGGATGTGACGCTCAGGCTAGTAAGTAACGTGTGGCAGCCCACAGCTGTGGTATTCCCTACTTCCCTTCCTCTCCGGAGCTGTCTCCCATCTGCTCGTAGCAGAGCTTGCTACTGCTTGGCCATATTCTTTTTTCATGGAAGCAGTGGTAGATTTCTCCCTTTTTCATTTCTTTTCACTGTGATATGGCTGAGAGATGATTGGTTTTGTCTCTTTCCTTTTGGTATATGGAAGGATGCTCTAACTGGTAAATTAGATTACACATGAGCAAAATTATAAATATTTAAAAAACACTCAAGAGAATGACTGCCCCCACATCTGGAATTAACACCTCTAGAGATCAAGAATGTAAGCAACACCCTCACCCTCAATAAAATTCAAGGCCATTTTCTTTGCGTAACAACAGTGAAAGTTAAGACCACTCCCTGCTGACCAGTGGAAAAAGAGAGAGACCTATAGCTACATTTCTTATGTCTGGGAAGAATCGATGAGCACCATGGATTCTGCAGGTTGGAAGCTCTGTAGGTCGGGAGCTCTATAATTCTATTAGCATTTTAGATGAACTCTGGAGCTTTTACAGATTTGCATTCCTGCATGCACACACTTGCACATAAATACTAAAATATCTTCTATTTTCAGCACCAGAGAGCTAACCTCTGGTAAGCAAAGCACTAGGGAACAGAGGCGCCACTTAGAATAGATTAAATTCCAGTCACAAAGAAACATCATTTGGATTTTTCTTGCAGGAGACACTACGCGCTGTTTCTTCAAACCCCAGAGTATGAATAAAACTTAAATTATCGAGGCAAATAGCTTAGGGATTTTCAAATAAGGATTAGACAATTATATGAATAAGAATAGGTAGGATAAAAACAGAAGGGCTATCAAGTTGCCTGCATCTGCTTATAAATTCATCACCAGTAAACAAGTAAGGTAAAAATCCCATAAGCATTGCCATCAGGGAGAAGATCTCTGCATGAGCAGCGCTATCTCTTGCAGCAGTGACTTTGGGTGTATTTCTAGGTTGCTAACTGGAGACGTTTTAAAGAGACCTTGTTTTTCAGGAGGTGGTTGTTTTGCTCTTTCTGACACCCAGATTCCTTTACTATGTGAAGAGATGATGCCTTAAATAGCTAAACGCTTTTGAATACCTGTTTCCTATGAAACAGGAGGTATACTGCTAGTCAGCTGGGACTGATCAGAGCTCAGAATAAATTGTTCTTACTCTTATGTTTCGAGTTCTGTCTAATATATATAGTAATTATTCCCTAGCACCGGGGGAAAGGGAACCCGGACCCCTTCAGTCTTAGCACTATGCAAGTGTTACATGTGCTACAAAATCTGGGGGAAGAGTTTCATCTTTAGGTTTATCTTTAGGCTTCCCTAAGTGCCTAACATAGTGAAATATGAGGCTAATGTGAGGTGGGCACAGGGTATGCAAATCTCTGAGGGCTACTCATGGTAAAAGCATAACCTGGATGTCTTAAATCATCACCTTCTAGCGGTTTCTCTGTCCTTGCACTGACTCTACAGAGAACCAAAGCAGACTGAGTATCTAACTGAAGCCGTAATCCATCAACCTACAGGCTTTGTTGGCTCTGCCTGCTTAAAAGGTTCCCCTTCTCTCATGCCTAACTGCTTCTTCCCAGCTCTGCTCTACCTCTTGGTTGTGCCAGCCCAGCTCTTTTTGGGACCATGCTGGAATATGTCTCCATGTCTCTTTAGGACGTTACCCAAATATATCTGGCGTCACATGGTTCTGTTTTCCCCTTCAAAGTGATGGCTTATATTGAAACAAATTTGTAGCTTTCTGGACACTTCACAGGTATCAGCAGTGTGTCACTGAGGCTAGTCAGATCCTTATAATGCAAAAATAGTCTCCTTCTTCCTAAAATGGGGACACTTTCCCAATAAACAGGGGATACATTTCCATTAGATTATGTCATCACAGGATTTGTGACACATAGATGAACAATTTTGATTCTTTCCAGTAGAAAGAAGCAATGCACATACACACTCAAGTGAGAATGACATCGTTCCCTCTGTGTTTTGTGAAATGACAGTTACTGAGAGGATAAACACAGAAGAATGGCTCTAGATAAATCTTTACCTAAACTATCAACAAAGAGTTTCTCTCTCACTCTTTCTCTCATTTCATAGACCATTGACCAATATTCCCATGCAACCATCTTTTAATAGAAAAAAAAAGATTTTGCACTAGGCAAGGGGAAAATAAATGAAAAGATTATTTGCTTGGACAGATCATCTGGAACAGGGAAATCAGTTGGGATTGTTTATTTAGCAGAAGCAGCAGGGGATTGATGACAAAAAATTACTTGTAACCCAGGAGACATATCACACCCTGCCTGGCAAAACACTTTTCATAGATACGGGACCTCTGCTTATGGTTTTTGTGGTTGTGATACTGAAATAAATGTGTTTTTCTTTATAACAGCCAACTCTGTTGTTATCACCTAGGGAATATCTGCGTATATCAGGGCTGCTGGATGGGTATCTTTGCTCCTGAATTCTTCTGTGATTGAAACTGAGTAATTATGTATGATTTATCTCTGAATAATACATGCCAAGTATCTAATTGATTAGTGCATCCTGTAGCAGTGAGACTGCCTTTCACCAGCTGCGGGGTACCTATGACAGGTGCTGCTGGAATTTTCCCTTCCCTTCAAAACCTTTTCAGCGCTCCTCATCACAACAAGCTGTTGTGACTGGTTAGCTTAGCAGTGCATTGACATTTTTCTCCAGAACAAGCTGAGAGGAAAAGTGTAATATGTGGTTAAATGAAATCATTTCCAGCAGCACCTGTAGAAATGATCACTGAGCATGTAGGGAATTTCCACGCACGAGCTGTGATCGGCCCCAGATGAGGTCTACAAAAGGCGCTCTACAGTCTTCTGTGATAGTTACTGTAAATATAGCCACCTAAAACCAGCAGTCCGTATTATTAGACAGACACTGATGTGATCTTACTGCTATCTACATCCCCATCATTTTGCAAATGAGAGGATAGTTCTATATAATCTGTCTTCAATTTTACCATTACATTCTTCAACATTGTATGTGTGCAGAAATGAATCATTTCATTCTCCATCATAGTTAAGCCCCTTCAGGATTGTACTAGGGTGACATTAAAAAAGAATTTGAAACAAAAACATGCCACATACTGTATGGGCAGGAAGGAGACAGATGCAAAAGAGTCAACAAGTGGGTATAGAGGCAGTCTGTCTCTAGTTGACATTTACCTACAACACTGAGATTCAAATTCATCTGCAAAGTTCTGTGACTTCTTTAAAGGGAGTGTTACAGAATCTGGTTTTGCATTTCATCTTCTGTTGGGTCGTTAAGCCACTGACTGTCTTTTGTTGGCCTCCAGGAGCTACAGGCTGGAACCTGGCTGCGGTGCTTTGTGGTTCAATAATAGCACATGATTTTCAAATACTTTTATTTTAAAGTATATTTCTACAAAACAAGCGGGTGCATACATTTTTAAGTGATACAGGGCTTTGCACTTTGGCATAAAGTTGGAATTGCAGCATCATTGACTCTTTTGGAATTGGTGGGATATCCAGAAGGGTAAAGGGAGATGTGTCCAGTCCAGTAAAGAAAAACAATGAGGGAGTAGGGCTGCCCTTCACTGCTGTTTCAGGGAGGCCACGCAGGTACAGTTGGAGGTGAACCAGGTTGGAGAAACAAGAGGAATGAAGGCAAAACCCCAGAAGTGTCTCCCAGCAGAGACCAGTAATCCCCTGGGGTGGATAAAGAAATCCAAAGGACGTAAGACTGGTAGCACAGTCCAGTAATACAGTTATTTAATATTTCTGGTATTATCTAGTATGGCAAAGATTTAGAATTGCAAGAACTTCTGCAACAATATTTGCATACAGCAGATCATGTTATCCTGCAATTTTAGAACAGTCTTAGTGAGAGGTATGTATGTCGTTCGTGGGTAGCTGAAGAGCTAGTCTGTGAACTGAGAAATGAGTCTGTTATCTTCAGTGAAAAACGTGTAGTTATCAGGAACAACAAAAAATTCATAATATGAGTTGCATACAGGGAACTAATTGGTAAGGAATTTTGTAATCCCTGGCTGAATTAGGCTGTCTTCATACAGGCATAGAGAAGTATAACTTTTCCCTGAATTAATATTTTCACCAATTTATCTGGTTTTATGCATAACATTTCTTTAACAAGGGATTGTTTGCTATAGTTTCCTATTTATACAGAAGAAAAAATGCCTGCATATGAAGTACTATCCTGATTGATTTAATTGTTAAAGAAGTCCCAAGGATGTTGTCCATCCACCACCTTTCTGAAGTATTGCTCTAAATTACATAGCTGATAATAGTTTGTATTGCAGCTGTTTTGCCAAGTCTTAATTTTGTTAGGTTATTTTAGTTTGACTTGGCTTTGTAAAAAACATAACAAATTAATAGTATCTACTTGAAGGTGCTGTCTCACAGCCAGGATGCAATTTTATGTTAACTTCATTATTGCAGAAGTCAGTCTGAAAGCCAAAGCACACTGACCTACAGCATATAAAACATTAACAGAAGATTTAATTCATGTGTTTGAGATAAACTGTGAGATAAACCTAAAATGAATATTATGATTAATTTGGGTGAACGCATATGTTGTGCTTGCAACCACATCTGTTCTCTTCTGGAGGGAATCAAAAGCATCCATCTGTTTATTGTAATAGTTTCTAGTCTGTGTATATGGATTCTCTTTTATATTGAATGTCAGAGCCTGTTTTGGTAAGCCAAGTGGTTCAGAGAATGAGATCTGAAAAGCCCTGGAATTCCGGCAGCTATACTAAGCAGTATATGTACATACTATCATTTTGGATACCTTGAAAACCATATTTTTATTTAAACTATAGAGAAAGAGGAGATTTAAGAAGAGAGTACTGTAACTACTGCTTGGCATAGCAAATACTGCCTGTTGTGTGACAGTAGAGATGCTGCACAGCCTGCTCCTCCCTTTCCCCTTGACAGCTGCCTCCAGAGTGCCTTCTCTGTTCCTGAATATATATGGCACGTTTTTTTGAGTAATAATACCCTATTTCCACTTCTCCTATGTAAATTATAGTCTGCAAGATGGCGCAAGTTCATTAAATTTGTGAATTTCATCAATAGAAAGTTCATTTAAAAGTAAAGCACCTGGATCACTTGAGTTGCAGCTTGTTAGAAAGCATAACCTCTGAAAAGCCCCAGATAATTCACCAGCTTGGTCAGCTGGCAGAGATTCAACTAGCATTTCATTAGAGAGCCCATCTCCAAACTAACACAGCAAGTTTGTAAGGTGGCCACTTCTTCTGTGTGATCCCCTTAAACGTACTCTTCTCCTCTGCTGTTTGAGTTCAACAGACCTGTTTTGCTCTACCGTATGTTACTAATGCTCTGACTCCCTTTACTGCTAATGCTGAATCGATGCCTCCCAGCACATTACCAAGAGATATCGTGATAGGTGAGATGATGTCTTTACAAACAGACAGTTGAAAGTGCCTGAACTCTCATGCCCACGTTAGAGATCCTGTTATACTTGTTTCCAAACAGCCCTCCAGAACTACCTGTCCTCTGAACCGCGTGTCTGGTAAGAATTCAGTCATCGGTCCTCAAAAGACTTTATTATTAATGTAAAAAACCTGCTCTGGTTCGAGCCAAATTCTTTGGTAGGATTATTGCTCTCTGTTTGACCTCACTGATAGAAAATATTAGTGGGGCTCCATCAAATTTCACCAGAGATAAGCAGTGGGTTGTGATGTGTTGGGTGGTATGGATCCCTTATGTATGTGCCACGTGATCTGGAGTGAAAACATCTGAAGAAACTGTCAGAAATTAGGGTCTTGGCAGAAATAGCTCTTTTAGTGAAAGTGAAGCATAAATGTATTAAGTTGGGCAAGAGAATTCCCGAAGGCGTTCTACTGAAGGTCTCATGGGTTAAAAGCCCACTTACAAAGCAGGGTCATGTGTGCAGTCTTGCATGTATTTTTTTCTGCCCAGGGCAATATTAGTTTGTAAGTTACCCGTGCTGTTTGAGCCACAGCATTTTTGCTTTCAGAAATCTGATCATCGCTCCTTAATGAGCGCAAAAGGAAAATAAACTCCCACGAGTTCAAATTCTCCTACTTGCTGTATGAGTCTCTTATACAATTTATTCAGTTGATCCCCTGCAGAAACTCTTTGCCATTGGAAAAGCTTGGGTGGAAGCTTTGAGGTTTCACAAATTCCAGCTGTGACTGTTGCCACTGCATACCAAATTGGAAATTAAATTGGTTTTGATTACAGTACTTGCAAAAATTCTCACGGTGATCAGATTTATTCTTATTAAAATCAACAATGTAGTTTGTAAAGAATCATTCAAGGTTCACTTGTAGGTTGTACATTTATTTGATAGCTTAAGCCTGTAGTTCTACAAAATGGTGAATCTGTTTTTTGGCACTTTGTACCAGATCAAAAGCTCCAATGAAACGTGGAACAAAGCATTGAACTAGTGCAAACTCTCTGTTTGGTTCAAGTCTGTTTAAAAAAAAAGTTGTGTAATAACTTTGTGTCAGGTATCATTTATCTTTACAGAGCTGGCAGAAAGCTAACATAAACCACAAAAGCTCCATAAATACGATACTGTACGCTCTTGCTAGTTTGATAAAAGATGTGATCATATTGTCCTGCCTAATTCAATCAAATTTATAGTGCCAGATTACCTAGTACTTCGTATAGCTGACATTAAAGTCAATCCACAGCCTCCATGACTAGGTAATAATCTGAATAAAGGAACTGTTTCCAGGAACTACGATTAAGGGTCATTCAAGGCCAAGTTTCATAAGCAATATCTGATTTGGGAGGCTCTGGAACACCCACTTTGAGATGTCTGCAGGCTGACTTGCAGAAGCGCGGAACACCTTCTGCTCCCGTGTGCTCCTGCTGTAGCTATGAGTCTTCAGTGCATCTGAAATTTAGTTTGTGACTTTTCAAGTTGGACATCCCAAAATTAAAAGCATCAAATATCAGTGGACTACTCTAGAAGAATTATCTGAAAGGGGCCTACAAGAAGCTGGAGAGGGACTTTTTACAAGGGCATGTAGTGATAGGACGAGGGGTGATGGCTTCAAACTGGAAGAGCGGAGACTTAGATTAGATCTCAGGAAGAAATTCTTGCCTGTGAGGGGGGTGAGACCCTGGCCCAGGTTGCCCAGAGAAGCTGTGGCTGCCCCATCCCTGGAGGTGTTCAAGGCCAGGTTGGACGGGGCTTGGAGCAACCTGGTCTAGTGGGAGGTGTCCCTGCCCATGGCAGGGGGGTTGGAACTAGATGATCTTTAAGGTCCCTTCCAATCTAAACCATTCTGTGATTCTATGATTCTATGAATTAGGCCTTAATCTCTCTGCTTTTATCTCCCTGTCTGTTAAACTAGTGATATAAATACTGTGAACAAGCTAACAGTTGTAACTGCACTTACTACAGTACCACATGTAATACAGGATTTGTCTCTTCCACCTGGCTACCTGTTTTCATGAAACATTTCCAACAGGCATAATTACGCAGTGTTCTGTTCTGTTTCTCTACACCAAGTATAGAAGATGGGCATTGAGCAAGGAAGAGGACAAAGATCTTTTCCTTGGAGAGGAGCCATTAAGGTCTTGACTGGACTCATTAAACTGAGCTGATGAGCAGGTGCAGCAGTGATTCATGCTCTGGCATAAGAGAAAATCTGGTCATGTAAGCCCTAAGAACATTGGATTCCTTTTATAGCACTTCCGTATCATAAATATTGGCAGCTGCCTTTATTGGTACTCACAAAGAATTCTGCTCACCTTGCTATACAGAAAATTTTTGCAGCCTGCTGTATTTATTGGAGCACTTTGATGCATATTCTTCCACACACCACTTCTTGCTCTCTCACTTTCCTTCCGTCATTGCAATTGTGTGGCAGACGTGAAAGATCTATCTTCAGGTAAAAGATGAATTTGATAGTGAGAGAATGTGAACAAAATACACAGAAATTAAGAAAACAGTGTTTAACACAGTTAATTGAAAATTGTTCCTAAAACCATCCCCAAAGCAGAAAATGTTTTTGCTTTTATCTACAGATTATTTTTAAAAGATACAGAAATAAATGTAGCAGGTTCATTTTTATATCTGTAAAGCAAGGAGATTTCACTGGAAATAACACGAGTTGGGTTCTAAATCAGTCTTTTGCTTTTTATCTTCATTTGTCTCCAAGCCTCAGATACGACAGCAGGAGATGGAAAGATTTTGGAATTTTTTTTTTTTAATGATTAGGCCAAGAGCTTATGCAAAGAGCCTCACGTTCTTCCAGTACAAAGGTGTATGTAGTTTTTACATAATAGCCAGCGCAAGATCCTTTCTGAAATGTGATATTCAAATTCAGGAGATGAGAGAACAGAAAGAAAAAAAACTTCAAATGGTAAGCCTGATTGCTGGAAAGACCTGATCAGTTAAGAAGGGCTCTGCTCCCCAGCACAGCACAGTCTGTAATCCGGTGTCCCAAGGAAACAAGACTCATGTGTTGTTTACTAGTCAAGTCCCCATTCCTAATCTTCCCCAGTACCTTTTGAATCCATGAATCAAATCGTGCTTATATGATACCAGAGCTGAAACCTCAAAGATCTGAAGTTCCTACAAGTTTCGTGAAAACAGGTGGCCGTGTGGAAGAGACAAATGCCGTTAATCCTCCCAGAGAGAGGTGATTTACAGGAGTTACCCAGTGTGACCCACCGCAGGACAGTGAGCTGTAATGAATAGCCAAGCCTTAGGAAAGCTTCACTCATTTCACCTTATTAGGCATCAGAGCATATAAACATGAGGCAACTCCGGAGGAAGCCAAGCTTCATTAGTTTCTGCTGCTGACAGAGCTCTTAGCAGTGGTTTTGTTATACTGAGAGAAGAACCGTTATATTTTTCACATATACACATGACCATACACTTGCATCCTTAATGGCTCGCATGAAGAAGCAAAACAAAAAAAGAATTAAAATAAGATCTCCATTAGAAAGGGGATAACGTATGTGGCCCTTGTGACCATTTTTAATGAGTAGGACCCAGTCAGGCTTTTGCAAAGGGCCTTCTCTGAAATTAAGTATGTGGTGCAGGAAAATCTCAAGTGTGCAATTTACACTGCGAGTTGTCTGCATCATGTATTCTGCTAAGTGCAGAATTGAATCCCAATTTCTCCAAACCTCAAAATGCATTTGGATCAGTTACCCTTTTGACTAAGGAGCCCAGAGAAATTAAAAAAATCAGCTGCAATCCACAAAAGTAATAAGGGGACATACATCTCTTTTCCTGTCTGTTTTATGCCAGACTTTTTCCGGCATTTCTACGTTATTCAAAATCATGATGCTATCTGAGTGTCCTAGCAAGCAATTCTATTCCCTTATGGAGAATTCCTAAGAAAATATCCCGTGCAGCTGTTCTACAGCTGCATTTGTTCTTAGAAGTAATTTTACTGGCACCAAGTGTGTTTCTCAGTACAACTGCACCTATACCAGAGGCACTTGGTCAGCTCAAAGTAGCAGTATGCCTGTATGTGTAAAATGTTGCTGGAACTGCCAGTGCCCGAGCACCTCTAGGCGGGGACCTGGTCTTGTACAGTGCCAGCTATAGCGACGTGCTGGATCCAGAACCAACTTTCTCAGGCTCTGACAGAATACACACAAATAAACTGTAAAGATGGACAGGGTTCCAGACTTAAGCATCCCAATTGCCCACCAAACTCATTGTCACCTTATTCTTCCCAAATGTTGCCTGGCAAATTAAAAAAAGGACTAGCAAAACGTACCATATTTTAATTATGCATGCACAAATCTCATTTGGAGATTTCATTTGTGAAAGCAATAGTCTTGATGCTTTGAACAAAAAGGGACTGAAATGATCAGCAGTTGAAAAAGGAGATAACCACAATCACCAGTGAGCTGCAGTTTGATCCTTGTCATAAACCAGTATCAGGGAACAAGTATTCGTCTCTAGCGTGATAGACCTCTCCTGGGCCCCCATCACTCTGCTCCTGTTTCTGATAAACAGGAGATGGCAGTCCCATTATATGAGGACTACGTGGAAATCTTTTGTCGGCACAATAGTGACTGTTAAGGGCTTAAGAGAAAAAAAAAATATTCCAGCAAAATCCATGAGCAGAGCAACAGGAAAGCATGCAGGCAGGCATCAGGCATCTAGACAAGCAGGCCTGTATATGCAGCTCCATGCCGTATTTCCTAGGAAAGAAAAACCATTTCCAGTTTCATTCTGCTTCTGCACCCAGGACTGCCAGGCTGCTATCCTCCTCTGTTTCTGCCTAAGCAGTGACTGCCTGATTTCTCAGCAAGAAGGATGAGGTTTGGAAGTCAGCAATGGGGCTGCTGTGCTAGCCATCATGCATCGGAGCGAAGGAGGCAAGCTGGCAGCACTTTGTGCAAGTTGAAACCTCCCACAGTGCTCCTGCTCAAGAGAGCTTATTTAATTTAAAAAACAAACAGAAAGCATACTGGCAAGAGTGCTCATTTACAGATAAGTATTGCATCTCTCAGAGGCCACAGAGGGAAGGGGGGGGAGGGGCACATAAGGATCTGGTTTTTTCCTAGGCAGTCATGGATTTACTGGAAAGAAGAGATTGCAGCCTTTCCCCCCTCCTCCACATTTGTGAAGTTTGGTGCAGCAGCACATTCACTCTGGTGTCAGATGCTATGGTAGTGGCTGCGCAGACACATGCATCCAGGCAGGACTATGTCTGTGTTCCTCCATGCCCCAACTTGTATTGAAAACATTCAGTCTCGTTTTGCCCTGTGAACCTCCTTCACCCTCATGTGTCTGTATCAAGACACTGGGATTCCAGGAGGCACTTCCCAGTACGTGGGGCTTTGGTTAGGCACTGTCCTTTCTACTGTATTAAGATCTAATACAACATAAAGTGGTGGTGTAGGAACAGTTTCAAAGCAATAGAAATATATGCTATTTTCCACTACAACTTTAAACTTACATTGTAACTACCTTCACTTTCCTGTAGGAAGGACCTAAGGAAATAATATAACTTGCATATGAGGAATGCTTCTCCTTGCTTTGAGATCCCCCAGAAATCTGTAGGTTTGACGGGCTTTTGCATTCTGACAATTTTTGATCCATTTGCCAGTATACCTGGTGCTGAAGAATAGCAAATCAGGGTAGCTCTGCTTGAAGGATAGAGGGGGTTCTTGTTTCAGTTCAGAGCTGAATTGACTTGATTGGAATGAATTGTTGCAGATCTTTGTGAAACCCTTGGCATAAACACAAAAAAAACCATACAGCATCCGTAACAGTCAATTCTGGTTTTACATTTAAAGAACTGCAGCTATGCTGAATAAAAGCAAATCTGCCACTTAATGCAAGGCAAATATCGATCATTATTCTTAGCCAAAGAAATTCATTATACTGTTAATACCAATAGTGGATTCATCTAAGTTATTATGGAGCCAGAGTTGCTGCAGTCTCTTCACAGTTCTGCCAACACATTGTGCGGCCTTGGAAGAGGTAAAGACTGAAGAAGGTGAAAGACCTTGAATAACTTCTCTGTACCGTAGTTTCCCCATACTTGCTTATTCAGAAAGGGGGGTTGCTTTTGATTCAGTACTTTAAAAATCATGGCTTTATCGCATGAGAAGTAAAAGGTCTTTAAGTTGCTTTGTTTTTATTTTCTAGTAGCACAGAGTGGATTGATCAGCACTGTATATTGATTCAGTGCAAAAAAAAGGAGTAACATTGTAGAGACGGGATTATATAAAACAGAGAAACCTGCCATGCTTTAAACTAGTTTGGTTAAATCTGTTCAAAACATCTGGACAAAAATACATTTTGGTTTATCTCAGATCAATTAGGAACAGATTGAAGCTAAAGAAAATTAAAACCACTGTTCAAACCAAGGCAATGCCATGTGCAGACAAGCCTGTAAGAAACCACATGGACACCAGTCTGCAAGCCTTGTAACGAGCTTTTGAGGGCTAACGTTGTCATCTTCACCTTTTCAATTCTTAGCTTTTATATTCTTTCTTCCTAAATCCAGAAAGAATACACCAAGAACAATTCAGATCACCTGTGTCATTACTGAGGATTAAGGAGCAAAGAGTGTAAATAATTTCTTAATTAGAAGTTGAGGGGACTGGGATGGGGGCATCATTAGGCAAACAAAGCAAAGCCCCAGTACAATAGGTGGTAAGTAGACTATTAGTCTCTGCTAAATACTTCTTCTTTAGCTTGAACCAGGAAAAGCAGTTTAGGGGAGAAAAAAGGGATTTGGCATGAACATATCCCATCTACCTAAAGATGTGCTAAACTCAGTACCAAGGCCCCTCAAATTAGTAAAGGGATAGAATTTACATAAAAAATACTCTGTGCTTTTTCCTTAGTCCCCACATGAGTTGATCTGCTTTTAATGCAGATGCTAATTGAGACCAAGGTAATCCGAGTTTACAATGGTGCTTGATGGAAAATGTTAAGCAAATGGTTCTTTGAAAAACGTCTCTCCAGCCCACGGAGTACAACAAATTGGTTAGTTCTTGTTTTCTCTTGCAGTTTTGAAAAGAAATATTGAACCCTTGAAATATTTGACCTGGCTTTGTTGCTGCAAACATTAGTTTTAGCTATATATAAAATACAGTGATAGGGATCCAGAAAATCCTGTTGTTCCCATACTAGCTTTGCCAGTGAGCGTCTGCTCAGCTCAGTTAAGCCCCTTTGCCGTTCTTTTTTTCTTTTTTTTTTGTTTGTCTCAGTTTTTCAGTTGTGGAATACACAGAGCAAGGTGGGGGAGAGAAAGGTATGCTGACTCCAAACACTCTGCTAATCCTCGCCGGAGAGCAATTAAAGCAGCATTCACAAAACCATTTAGCTCTTCTGTTACTCACTTGTGATCAACGTTTTTCCTTTTTATTCTTTAGGCTTACACGTGAACCTCTTGACCGTTTTCCATTTTATGATATCAGGAAGACTATTTCTCTGGTTTCTTGTTTAATTTAAAACCTTATCCTGAAGCTGCCTCCTGGAGAGCTTTCCATTTCTGCTGAAGTTGACAGAAGGTCTATATACAATACAGATTGAGGCTTAAGTGTACTGACTGTCAGGTCACATATTGCTTTACCTTTTTAGTTCAGAAAATCTACAGTAGAGAATACTTGGGTTTTAGTAAAGGAGAGACTAGCTGATAAAACCACCTATTCTCTGTTTCTAATACCCGAGTCTACTAAGCCTAAATTATGTCTTCCTAACAGCATAAATGTGACGTACTCTGTATTTCCCAGAACAAAGAGCATCAGGAAGGATTTTGTTCATTGTCTCTGAACTGACGACTTTTTGTCGTGATGTACTACCAAAACTGGACATTTAACCAGATAAACTACTTTATTCAGCTACAGATTTTCCCAAGCCAACTGCAAACAACAGTTACTTTATAAAATAAAGCAAGCCATTTTCTAAGTGTTTTCAGCAATAAAAGTTTAAAACCTAACTTTGAAAACCAGCATTCCAGCTGCCGTACTGTGTATTGGCATAGTTATCAATAAATCCCAGTGACCTTTCACTGACTGTAACAAGGACAATGCTTTTAAGTTCAAGCTAGTATATTTCTGGAAGCCTTAACTTACTATTTTTCAGTACTAAAACAAGTGTACAACACGAGTGTCAGGATTTGGGGAAAGCTTTTATTTTTAGGGTTTTCTGTTTTCATGCTTATATTCTTATTCCAATTTTACGAGAAACTGGCCAAGCAAACATCAGTCACAGCGCTGGGTCAGCTAAATTCTGTGAAATTTCTGATTCACACCTATGAAAGAGTCGGGAAGTTATCCAAATGTATCACCTTGCCCCTACAAACTAGGGCACTCAGGTATATGTGGGCTTAGTATAAGTATTACTGTAGCACACACTCGTCAGCAGAATTAAGATGTAATGTTCTGAAGTAAAATAGTGTAATGTTATACATTTGTTTACAAAGTGTATTAGTCCCATTGACTTACAAGAGAAGTCTCCAAGCACCTTTATCCTAAGAGTTTTCTGTTTGATAGGCAGTACTAACACAGGAAAGGCTTTAGCATTTAGACATAAGATTTTTAAGCCTTGGCCCCTGCTCCTACTGGTAACACCTGTGGAGTCCTTTTAACGTGCCTTCACAGTATAATCACTCAGGTTTCTGTGCTCTGAGGAGGTGTTAAAACACTCCAGCAGCGAGTAGTATATTTTGACAACTTCTTCCTATCAGTGTCCTGCTGCGAAGGGGATGGCTGCAGTCAGGCAGCACGCATCTTAACATGGAGTCAAAGCAGGCAAGCTTTTCCAGCATATTTTCAGAAAACTGATTGGAGTCTTATTTTGTTCTTACCTTACCCTGTAATTCTTCATCCATTTGAACTGTCCAGTTACGTAAAGAAAGAAAAAAGACGACTAAGCCACTGGAAGAGAGGAAGCAACACATACATTGTTTTATTATCTTCCCCTTGTATCTGTACTAAACGTACATTTTACTGAAATTAGGGCTAGAAGTTGCTCCTTTAGCAGCACCACTTAACTGACACTTCATCAGGGGCAGGTGAGTCACAGGCAGTGTTTCACCGTCCTGCATCAGTTTACTGGTAGCAGCGTGTAGATTAAATGCAGCCTTCCTGTGCTTTACAGGCTGTCAAGTGTCCGCAATTAATAACTCCTCTAAGGCCCTGTCCTAAGTTGCTGAGAAGTGACACAGCTACAGAAATTGAAACCGAGTCCTCTGACATGTCCCCTAGAGCATGGTATGGCAGCTTGAAAAGACCAGGAAAGGGTGAAATTCATTTCTACACTTTCAGTCATTCCTTGAACAGGTATACAGGCCTTAGAATCTTGCTTTTTTGAATAGCATTAAAATAATACAAGTTAAAATAACAAGAACCTAAAAGAAGTTCTAAAACATCATCTTCAGAGCTGTCAAAAGCCAAAATTGATGCACTTCCTAATAGCGTCAAACATTTGATAGTCCTTGTTTCGGTCCCAAGGAACTTTTTATAATAGTGAAGTAGCATCCAGTTCAGGCTGTATGCTGATGTGTCATCTTCTCAGACATGAACTCCTGAGTACATCATTTGGTCACCCTGTGTTACCCCAAGAGGGGATGCGTTAGCACCGTGTCCATAAACTGTTCTTTTAAGGAAGGGTGCTGGAGCCATTATTGCGGTATGATCAGTTGGTATTCTGTGGTTAGCGCGTGAAGGGTGCAAGAGTTGTCCACTGGTGTGTGGAGGACTTAAGAACCGAGCATCTTCAGCCAACCTAACAATAGGAAGGGATGGAGCTAGAGTCATGCAGATGTTGCTGGTCTGAGGACCACTACTCAGTGAGCTTCTGGTGGCAGAATTGGAACTGGAGAGGCGAGAAGGAAGATCGGGTTCTAGTAGCCAAGTCTGGCCAGGTGCAAGTCCACTTTGCTGCCCTTCATCCTGGGATTTCAAGCATCTGCAGCAGCAAATTCCAACACAGGCACCGCCAACAACAAATGCCACAAACACAGACCCAACAAGAAGGAATGGCAGGTACACAGGCACTGAAAATGTTAAGAGTGACATTAACCAACCATTCATTCATGAGGTATTCTAGTTTATATTCAATTCTTCATTCCTTAAGACATGCATGCACCAGGGAGCAGGCCAGAGTAGTTTTACCCTAAATTCTTCTCTTGCTGCAGCAAGAAGATTAGAAGCTGGCAATTGCTACGGCAGGCTCATTTGAAAAAGCCTAAAGTACAGAGGGTCGGACCAGTCGGTCCTATAGCACCTGCCATTAATACCCATGCAAGAGCTGGTCCAGTACTCAAATGACACAGCTGCTGTTCACTTGTGCATGACAAAGTAGAAATTCAGACTTGTAACTGAGTTCTACAGTTAATACCTAAACTGCTGTTGGGTTACCTATGGAATCTGGCTTTGAGGGCTACAAGTATTTTTACAAGCCAGAACTTAAGTTAAAGACGTTAACTTGGAGGCTTCCCCATGCATTAACAGAACAAGCTGGCAACACACGTTCCACCCGGGATATAAACATCAGAGGGGTTACCAGATTACCTTGCTGGTGGCTTAGAGGCTTTTCTAAGAGTAGGACTGACAGAAAAGTCTTTTGAGTGAAGCCCCAAGTTATTCTGTCTTCCCAGTGAAGGGAACTGAGTGGCTTTAGCCCACGCAGCCACCAAAATAAGCACTGTGCCAGGAGGACTCCACACCTTTCTGCTGCAATGGTTACAGCTTGGAGCTCTGAAGGGCAGAGAAACAGAGGAAGGATCTGGCTGACGCCACCCAGGGAAGGTTGTTATAGGGGATGCAAAGAAGAAAGCACATCTGGTATGTCCCCTCCCTGTCTGCTAGAGGCACGGGAAGCTTACCTGGTACTGGAGGCCTGGGGCTGGGCTGCTGATGGTCACCAGGGCACCGGCCCTGGTCCAGACGGGCCTCTCTGGACGAGCAGCAGTAGCGCAAGCTACAGGTCCCGCAGCACAGAGTGGCCTCTGGGCCATCGTAGCGCTCGGGGCACTGGAAGCCGCGGTGCCAGCGCTGGAGGCTGCCAGCCCAGCCGTGGCAGTACTCCCCTGCCTGCCCAGGGGTGCGCGGCAGGGCCAGCAGCAGCACGAGGGCACAGAGAGCCCCCCTTGCCATGGTGGGTCACGCAGGGTTCTCACCTCTAGCCCCTTGGGCCCCCCCCTGCCCTTCTTTCTTTAAAGGCAAGGCACACACCACCCCAGGCAGCTGCAGGGTGCAGCGGTGCAGCGCTCCCCGACCACCAGCTGCCCACCAAGGCACCGCCTAAGCTCCTGTTTCAGGAGGTTTTATCTCTTGGCCTGTGACCTGCCTCTAATCCCCTCTCTACAGCAACAAAGAAGGACCCACTAATTGAAAACCATTTGCAGCTACTCCAGCTCCACCTTCCTCATTTCTCTCCTTCATTCCTGCAGGGAGCAGCCGCTGGTTCCTGCTGGAGATGGCACATCTCGCACTGATGGTTAAGCGTTTGGACTAGCAGGACACCGTTAGCAAGGCTAAGGAGTGCGGGATGCAGAAAGCCCAGGGCTATCCTGGTACCAAAGCTTCATTCCTTCAGGGGCTTGTCACGAGCTGAAGTGTCAGGGGTGGGAGGCTGGGGACTGAGCTGGGGACAACACGTGGTGACAAGCAAAAAATAAAATTTTCAGAGCAGAAAGAAAGTACAGGGATAACCAGGTTCTGTTGGGCTCTAAAGTGTAACGAGTACAAACTGGTAACAAGGTAGTATTTATCTTGTTTGACATGGATAATCAATTACATAAATACAAAGAAGAAGATTTTAATCTGAAAATGTAGGAAAAAATAATTTTGAAAGCTGTAAGTTGGTCCAATTTCTGTCTCCGTGGTTGAAAACCTAGGGGCTGAAGATTTTAAAGGGTCTTCTGCTTTCCCTACGCACAGTGCAATCCGTGAATTAAAAGCGTGTTTTAGGGGACAAAATGCCTATTTTAAGGTCTTAGAAGTTTTACCTACACAGGAAAATCCTACAGTGTTACAAAGACGCCATACCAGCACAGGAGTGGTAGTGACCTCTTCATCTTTGAACTGAAAATAAAACCAGACCATTTGTGGTCTTTCTTAGTTTCCTTACAAGTCTCACTGCTTGCTATGTTAACAGGATCCGTGTCCGAAGCACGGTTTGCCTGTGCTTAACTGCAGCGAGGAAGAAAACAGTTGCTAATTGAGCACTTCGAAAAGCAGGGGGTTAGGGCTACATCTTTTCGACCAATATCCTGGTGATATATAGCACTATTTGTAGCTTGCTTGAAGGTTCCAAAACTTGTTCTTGAATGTACGCAGAAGCTGGTTCCCACAAATTTTTTTAGGAGTGTTGCCATTGATTGTAGAGGGAGGCTGTCCCATGATGCAAACTTTTAGAAACGTTTGCACAAAATTATCTCCCTTCTGATGATTTTTTGTTTCAGTATTAGATAACAGCTTGCACATTTATGCTTTATTAACTATTTCATAGGTTCAGTTGAGTCATATTTCAATCTGCCAAAGACATCAGCGCTCATCACCTTTGCCACTCAGTCACCTTTCGTGTATCATTTTTTAATGGGCTTTTTGGCAAACATAGTTAAAGAGATTCAGAAATGTTAAATGAAATCTCTGCTTGGAACTACAATCATTTCCAAATCCTGCTCAGCGCACTGAGATATGCATTTTGCCCTGCTGCGTTTCAGCTCTGCAAGTGTAAGGTTGGCTGACTGCATAGGACCTAATCCTATAAATCCATGGGCACAATCTAGAAAATACTGAGCAGCCCCAACACCCTTTAAAAGACAGCCAGAGGTGAGTGATGTGCTATCCTGGATTGGATTCTTAAAGCACTGATGTGATACTTTTAAACCAAAGCTGTATTTGCCTTAAGGCAGATTCTAGTTTATTCACACATTCAACCTCAGCACTATTAGGCCAGACTAAATACTAACTTTTATTATTTGTTGTTATGGGAAAAAGCAGCTTCAGACAGGTTTTAAGCACCTGCTTAGCACTTTGCAGAGTTCATCATAATAAAATGCACCTCAGTAGAGATAACGGGATGCAATTATTTCCTCCCATCTTCCACATTAAAAGAGTATAAAGACACCTGCTAAGTCAGGTATTCAAATGCTAAGAAATGCACAAAGGTGTTCATTGTATTAACACTTTGACTGATGGCTGCCCTTACACAATTTCACACACTATCTTTAACAACATGGTCATGTATTATTTTTTTCCTGCGTAGGGTTACACTACCTCACTTAGCAGGGATAAACTCGTGGAAACTACATGCAGCGTTCCTATTCAGGGTCTGCGTGTGTGTTTGTGTGTGTTCCAGGGGGCGTTTGTTTCCCGGTTCAAAATCTCTCATCCTCATTTTGTCATAGACTGTTCTGTGCTGTGATGTCCACTTAACTGCTGCAGAAGCAGATGAATGTAATTGTGTATAAAAATGGTGTATGCTTACATAACTTGTGACCCAGTTTGAATTTTAACAGGATAAAAAGGGCCACGTGGATATATTGGGATGCTGGTTGTGAACTACAAGGGTAAATCATTAATAAGTTTCTATTCTAATTCCTTATGTTCAGTCACTCAGCTTTCTTAGGCTTTCACCTGCCAGGGTGAAATTTTTCATGCTTGTTCTTTGCCAGCTTTGGGAAAGTTTAATCAAAAACAATCCAGCCTGTTTTGCATGAGAGGCCAGTGATGATGGTTTCCTATTATTAACAACAACAAACAATGTTGTTACCTTTTCTGAGTATCCCTGCAGCCAAAACAGCTTCAGCTTTGAATTTACAAGTTACCATGGAAATAGCCCTCAGAGAGAAGTCTTTTTGTCCATGTGAGGGTTGTTTCTCTTATTTAGGGAAATGTAGATTCCCCCTCGTGAATTTTATGTGTGCAGCAAGATGATTAAAAATTCCTGTTATTCTAAGCAGAAAGCACAAACTGGAAACTTCCTGACTTGCAGCTCCTTTGCCTTCCCTGCAGTACCAGTGTTTAGTATCAGTAGTGTCCAATCTCCTATAATGTTGAAGATTGAACTCTGCCACCAGCTTTCGGGTACATTCTTGTAATTTCTTAATGCCAAGTGAAGGTTCAATACAGAACAAGAAATAAGGGAAGAACTAATCCCTCTCTGCTAACAGGAGCCTGCTGCCCAGTGGTCAGATCCTGTAAGGTGCTGATCAGTTCTCTCCCGATGCTGCATGTGCTACTTCCCTCTGACATCAGGTCAGTCAGCGCTGTGCCGGGTGCTGGCACCGGCCAGGACTGGCCCTGAATAAAATACAGGGCAATATGGGAGGCACAATGAGAAAGCCCTACAGTAACTTAGTTCTTTGCATTTCATGAACATGGCTCTTGAGTAAGTGCTGCCCATGACAAATTATGCAAATATCCTATGATAGATAGCCAGGCACTCCATATACTTTATTTTTACCATGCTTGATGTGCATCATCAATGCCACCTGTCTGCAGCTGGTAGCTGCAACCCTGGGGGGACCCTCTGCAGCTCATTAGTCCTCTGAATGCTTCAAGATGCGAGGGTGGAGCGCGGATGGTGCTGGCCGGAGAGCCTCGGAGAATGAAGGTTTCCACTTAACCACTGAACATACAGCAACCTGCTTGTCCCTGATCTCCCCGCTGCCTTTGTGCACACTGAAGGACTAACACAAGAGGGAAGGAGCTAGTTGAGTGTGAATCTCGAATTGAGAGAGGCTCAAAGGTGAAGAAAGAACCAGACCTGTCTAAGCAAGGAAACAAGGAACGAGCTGGGGGGGAGAGAGTAGGCAGGGAACCAGACTTGGGAGATTGAATCGTGGTGTGAATGAGGAGTCTGGCAAAGAAGACTGAGTCAAGATATGTAGGGAGTACTGCCCTGGAGACCCGCGGGACTGCCGGCACTGTCAGAAAGAGAAAACTACCTGGAGCATCATGGAGTTCAGCGTAAGCTAGAAAGCAACTGCTACCCGAGATGGCTGCTTTAAAGTTACATAGGGACTTCTGTACTTCTGCCTGCCTCTCCCTGTGCCGTCCCTGGAGATGTAGTCCCCCGGTGGATGAGGGGTTTAGGGGAAGAGAGAGACTGGGGCTGACAGGGCAGAAGAATCACTGTAGGAGCCAAGGCTGTGGAAAGATTGATGATTGTGATTTAGAGGGAGGAGGTGGGGACTGGCTGCCCAAAGCAGCGGGGATGGAGTGGAGGAGCCCACTGGCTGGAGACAAAGACTTGGTAGGCAAGTTTACCTGTGGGATTTCTGAGCCCAAACCATAAGCCTCATGGAACTGAAAAGCAATGCTGTCTCATAGCACTGAGCAGAGCTCTTGAGGCCTGATTCTCTCCTCACATTACTGTAACGCAGCTGCAGGGAGCTCCGCCTGGCACGTAGGCTGGTGCCACCAAGGGAGAGTCCCACAGAGCAGTCTCCTCATTCTGGCTCTGTGTAATGCAGACAGGTAGCTCCCTACAGCGACTGCTAGCTAAGTGAAGATTTGGCCTTTTAACAAGAGTCCCTTTATTAGTAATTACGGTAGTATTGTTTTATTATGTTATAATTAAAGGAAGTGAAGAATGCAAGAAAATAAGAGCTGGTAATTCAGGATAGAGCCAAGAGGCCCATGTGCCAAGGTGATGGGCAAGCACACATCTTTCTCTGCATGTCGTTACTGGAGGTTGATTAGTGAAGGGATGTCATCCCTGAACCAGGGGGCATGCTGTGGATGCTTCCTTAGCAAAATCCATGCTCTGCCATTGTAACGAGGAAACTACAGGAGAAGCTAATTCCTTGAGTGTTTGATGAAGAAGAGAAAGCTGCAGTATCAACTGTTTTCTGAAGATACAGATTTAAACTGGGGTCAGGTTTTCTTTTGTGATGTGGTACCCACGGTCTCCTTATGTTATTGAGAAAATAGCTCTCTGTAATGTAGGCTTGCATGACTTCATCTGTTCTGTAAATGCTTTGGCCAGGTTTTAGGTGAAAACAGACTAGAGAACCAACAACATTAGTATCTGTAAAAATGTGCCCTGCCTCTGCCGAAGAAAACTAGCAGACCTGTAAGCTTGTTAGTTTAAAAAGGGACACAATCTCTGCATGTTTTATATAGACACAATTACTGCCTATGAGAAGCCTGTTGGCTGGCTTTAGTGCTGCATGCGCGTGTGAGCAGTGTCCTGCTGATGCGTGGCTTGACTTTATCAACAGGAGCGTAGGTAGGAGTGATGCCAGAGCAGGCACTGGGGGGCATTAGGAACGGAGGGTGCTGGCTGGAGTAGCCTGCTCTCCTTAGGACTGAAGAGCTCTCCAATTTACTTCTTTTTTTTGTTCTTCTTTTTAGGCAGGTTAACTTTTTCCTTTGTTAAAGTGAGCTGAAATTTAACTGAGTGTCAATTTCAGAAATGTTCACAAAGCTTCCACAAGCAAAAAACAAAACAAAACAAGATGACAAACATTAGCATTCTGCTTTGAGAGGTGCATGAAAAAGAAGACACCTCTATCTTTGATCTATATGTACAGTTACAATAGTTGTTGCGTGTACCTAGTACTCACAGTCCCACCTGATCCACATGTAATGACTTGCCTAGTCCCAAAAATCTAAACAGAGCCTATATTTTACATTCTCATTTTCTAGGTTGCCACCTCTTTCAAAACAAAACCAAGAACTATTAAAACCAGGCGATAGTGTTCATCCTCCTCAGCAAAGAGAATGGGACAGAGATTGCTCACATCAATGCATTTAACATCATTAGACCTTTTTGGGGCATTATTTTTCGACTGCACCAGCAATTTTCAAGAGACTTCAGTAAAAATCCAGGTCTTAAATTTTCCTTGAATTAGACTTGACAGCCCCTTCACTCCTAGTGATTTTCCTTCTTTCCTTCTCCCAGCTACACATCTGTTTTCTCCTTCCTGAAGAGCTAGCCTCATTTCTGCACTTTTCTACCCCAAGAGAAGTCTTTTGAGGGAAGAAATTAGGTGTTTGTGTGTTCCCTGCTGGGCTCTTCCCTCTCGAATGAGCCCCCTCTTGATGTCAGCCAAAAGCTGGACAGCCCAATGGCCCTCCTCACCTAAAAAGCCAAATCACCTGTTACAAGCGGTTACTAAAAAAGAGAATGGCAGAACTTATTGAGATGGTGATTTACTGAGGTGTGCTTTTTGAACGGTTGTTCAGCCTGAATGCACTTGATTGTTCATATACAATAGGCCTGATTTTCAAGAGGGGACGAGTTCTCCTGGCTTCCCTGGGAGTCAGCGGGAGCTGCCGGAGCTCCGTCTGTGTAAAGATCAGGCCCAGGCGGTGCTGAACAATTGCTGCCCTTGCAGGTGGAACCTGAGAATCAAACACAGTAAGAGCTGAGCCCAACTTTTGTTGCCAACTCAAATCACAATGTGTTTGGAGTTCAAACAAGTCTGGATTTTTTTTTTTATTATTTAGTTAGTTGTAAGTTTTTCTTTCTTTTTTTGAGTTTCAGCTGCTTCAGAGTTTAGAGGATTAGAAGCCTGAAACGCTGGAAATCTCACAGGAAAACCTGCTCTTAAAATCTCCAGCTCTGAATTGGACGAGTATCTGACCCCTTGGGCTCTTATTATTTTCTGTTGAATTGTTCTGCAGTAGGCATTTTCTAGCTAAGTATAAAAGACTGCTATCAGAGGCTTGGCGTTTATATCTGAACTGAAGTCAAGTCACTGAGAAGTATCATGACAGCTTGAATCATGCTTCATAAGCTTAACTCAAGGTCTTCGCAGGCATTTGGGTTCATCAGAGCATGGTCAGGAATAAGTCCTGACAGGGTGTCTGTTAGGCTGTGGAATTTCATTTGTATTTCTGTGTGTGTATTACCTAACTGTCAGTCAAGGAACCTGTGCAAGGTGCTGTGTAAAATAATACAGAAATCATTTCTTCCCTAAGTTGCTAATAGTCTTCATGTGAGGCATTCTGACTGAGGAGATGTACAAGGAAAGAGTGGGACTGCGGATCAGCAGTGAGGTCAGCTTCCTTGTGAGCTACAATGGTCATGTATTGCAGAACGTGCCTTTGAGGAGGAGCTGGCTTTGTGAGTATTTAGCTACAAGGACCTTCGCTCAAACAGGAAGGTGCGAAAACCCATAGGCGTTTCACTGGAGTTTTAACAAGCTGGAGGCTTTCTATGGGCTAGCAGGGAATTGGAACGAACGTTTTCATAGCAATTGAGAGATGGTAGAAGAGGTGAAGACTAGTCATGAATATTTTGGAAACTGGTTAAGGAAAAGGCTGTGAAGATGCTGAAACTAAAGAAAAGAAACGCTTGATAGGAAAGAGAATAAGGAGTCAGCAGGGAAGACTCAAAGAGAGGGGTAAGCAGACAGAATAGGGTTATATTTATCAAGGTGATAACCATAACAATATGTTGAAAGTCTGGCAGTGCTTCTCCTAAGAACACTTGAAACACTGAAAATAAAGTCAAGAAAATTACTAGATAATCTCATGCAGGAACACATCCTTCACAGTTATATTAAGAAAAGAAGATGGGATAAATCGTTTTCCTTTTTAAATTTCTATAGGAGCAAGGTGAGGTAGTAAATGGAGGTTTGGGACCCAATAGCTCTAAGTTCCAGATTTCAGTCAGTCCCAGAGAAAGGAAGACAGACACAGGGAAAATATGCAAACCAGCAAAGGGGCAATCCTTTCAAAACCACCATGTCACCTAAGGGTTTTCAGAAGACACTTAAGGTGCACGATGACTGACCTAGAACAGGTCAGTCCCAATGCTCTGCTTAGACTGTAGGCACTGTATTGGGGATTAAATTAAGCAGTGATTTAGATGTCCATTGCAAGACTCATTATTCTATTTCTTGGTAAAACTCTACATACTGCTTTCTGGTTGCTGCTTGTTTCTTTCTTGAAATTACTTTGATGTCTCTTGTGATTGTCTCTCTTGACACTTTCTTACATTCTGCAGACACAAGTTGTGATCTGCTTGGCAGTTCTGCAATCGCTCTGACACTTGAGAGAAACCTTATATGCCATCAGTCACTTATCGCTGCTTTGAATTTGCTGGCAGACCATGTGCCACTCATACATTCACTGTGGAATTGGCTTTATCTTTGCTGGCTTGTGGTTTGGGGACCACCTGTCAGAATCTCTCATTTTAATCCTTTTTTGTGTGTGATCGTGCTGGCAAGATTCATCACGCCATAGCACAGGGGTAGTCTGCAATAACCGGTGTGGATGTCTCAGATTGTAAACCATGCAACCGTGCCTTGAGGAACAAGGGAAGACCCCGGAGATAATGCCTGTGAGCACCGACTGCAGACCCCCCTTACCTCCAGGTTATTTGTCCAGATTTCTTGCAGAACAACGTGTGAGCAAACCCTGTGAAGCTGAATGTTGTTTGTTGCTTCAATTTCAAATTACAGCTCTGCCATGCAGACTGTAATGAAAATAGAACTCAACAGGATGCAAAAATGTGTGATGCAGCAGGGATCAAATCTTTTTCTGAGGCCATTCTCTCATTTCCCCTTAAAGTTACATATGGGATGAATTTGGCCCTAGAGGTCTAAAACATCCTGACAACAGCCATGTGAACACAAACCAGTGAGTTCTGCACGGCGCGGATAGACCGGGGAGGGAAGGCAGCTGGGAAGTGCACTGAACAGCAAGCACTGGCATGTACAGTAAAACTGATCACTTGGAATTTAGGCAAGGGGAAATATTTGAAGAAGATAAATGGTAAACCAGATTGTTGCCCTCACGGAACCTAAGCCTTTCTAGAAATTTAGAAAAGTTCAGTTCACTTAGTATTTTTACTATTTTACGTTTCTGCTCCATGGCCATTAAAATAAGAGCCTCTCTGAATGATTTCTGAGTAGAAAAGGAAGCAAAGTGGCCACATTTTACTATCCTCCTATGCCCAGGCAACAACAGAAAGTGCTAGAGAAACAGGGTGTCCTCCCTGCCCCATTCATTACCAAGAGGTTCAGATCATTTAAAGAGGCAATGGTATTTTTGGATACTTAATCAAAGCCAAACCTCAAGGTGAACCTCTGAACCTCTTTCAGCTTGACCATTACTTCTTACAAGCAATGTTTTAATTTTCATCTAATGCCAAGAAGAGTCTTTCATTCTCCCCAGCTGGCATCAGAGATAAGGGACTAAATCCCCCAGACATTAAAACGTCGAACAGTTCTGTCATATGTTACTTTAGTCTCCTGCTCAAAGTCTTTCTCTTCTTCCTGACTGATCTCAGATATAATGCAAAATAATTGGTGGGCAAAAAAAGGCTAGCGATTTAAAGTGTGGCTTTGAAGTTTAGCCTGTATTCTGGGTGTGTTGCCCTTCATTTTCCAGCCATGGGAGTAATGTCTGTCCTGAAGGGTTAACTCAGGCTGTCGGGCCAGATCTACAATGGCTCATCTGTTACATCAGGGAATACTCTTAGCATGCACTAGGAATTGGTTGTGGCTTACAAAACTGCACTTTCACTAAGACGTCTCATTGCTGATCCTTTTGCCCCAAACAAACTAATAAATACCAGCATATGCTCATTCACATTGTAGTTTTGCTGGCATAACTGTTCCAGTCCCATATCACCCCTCAGTCACAGCCTTGGCTATAGTAGATACGTCAGCCCAGGTTTATAACGTTGCCAGCTGTTAGTCAAGGGCCACACGTGCCAAGTGTGTGCTCCCAAGTGTGGGGCTCAGTAAGCCACAGCTTACCTTACCTGTCACTTTGGCTTGAGCTGGTGACGTGTTTGGCTGAGTATCTCTCAGTGCCTTCTACCATTAACTTCCAGTTGCCCCCCAACTCTGAAAACTACTTGTCATCAAGCCTCGCAGGATGCTCATACAGTAATTTTAGCACTTGGCCAGGACCAATCCCATGCCCTGTCCCTGCTCCCAACTCCTGATTGCCCACAACATGCTCCTCAAGTGGCAATACTGTTTCTGGGGTTTCACTGCACAACAGAGGAAAAAGGGAAACATGGAGACCTGCACAGAGATCTCTGGAGAGCTCTCTTCTCGGTGTTAGGGACGATGATAAATGAGTGCTGCCGGGGGGGAAAGAATGTGGCAAGCAGTCACTCATGATGGAAATCTCCTTCTCCAGGAGCCAGCAGCCAAAGCTAGAGATTAGTGTAGCCTTCTTGAACATCAAGCCTTGCAGAAGACCTTTCTTAAGCAGGTATCTGTTTTCACCCTGAATGAGTGTGCATCAATTGCCACCGTAACCGATGGCTTTTGCATACTCTGAGGAGATACGAGACCCTTGTTTGCTTTGCAGAACAAGTAAGCTTCCTTACCTCTCCCAGGACACAACCCAGCACAACATCAACGTCCACAGGACAGGTACAAGCAGTGGCTTGGCACTTCAGTGGACAGACCACCAACAACATGGCAGAAGCCTGAGAAGATAAGCCTCTTCTCTCAAAGACTACAACTCTGGCCTTGTGTCTGGCACTGAAGTCCTCCCTGTGTTCTCTTCCACCAGAGGGTGCCAGTGACTGAGAAACCACCGGCCTTGGCAGCCCCTTGCAAGATTGCAGAGGCCCCTGTACTCCCCGGGTATCCTAATGAAAGGGTGGAATACCCACAGCTGATAAAATTTGCATTTACTTTTAGCTCCCTGCCTTGGAAGAGGGATACTGTATGTTCGCAGACTCAGTAGAGCTGGCCACAAAGCCCCAGTGCAGGCACAAAGGTAATTCGAGAGAAACAGCCTCATTTTCTGTTCCAGCCATCGGCTGCACCCTTGGTGTGAGATGGTGAGAAGGGAAGTGGTCGATCCCCCCGGTATTTTCAGAATGCACAGCTTGCTTGTAGCTCTTGGTCACACTAAAACATCTCTTTGTATTCTTAACCAACATTAAGAGTCTTCTAAGGCCTTTTTCAAGATCCCCAGTTCCAACCAAGGGAAATTTAAAGGGCCAGTTCCTCACCTGAAATAAAACTTTTCAACTTGATTAATCATCAGCTGAAGGTTTGGCCTAAAATCTTTTACATCTTTGACAGAGAAGATAAAAATAGCCCTTTTTTTCACATTTGCTGTATGTGTTCACCTGTCCCATTAGCAGCAATGGCAAATTTTGCTACCTTTTTCTCCTGTTAGCTGTCTAGAAGGAACAAAGCCAGGCAACACCAAGCTGGAGCCTGTTCTGTCTTGCATGGTATCAACATATGTATTACATGAATTTCAGGTGCAAAACCAGCAGTGCAATTCCCTTGTTTTCAGATCTAGTCATCGATCATATTATCAGAGTCCCACTGGAAGTAACAAGGGTGCACATTTGCAATAAAGGGCACGACTTGGTCTGCGTATTTTCCTTAATTATTAGGGTCTGAGCTGAGCGTGCAGTAATAGCCGTGGGGTGAGTCCGTCCATTGACTTCTTACCTAGACAACTGTGATATGGACATACTGACACTTAATGAAGATAGAACTCTAGGATGAGATTTTATTTGTCTGTTTATTTTACAGAGTCACTTTTCACAGTGGAGTTTCACTTTGGTATTGTAACAAATTCATGAGATCTGCTGTAATGTCAGGCAAAAATAACCTGCTGCATAGACAATCTGGTGGGACAGGAACAGGATGACATGGCAGAGACAAGTGGAATTGTAAGACTAAAGAACCAGTCTTCAGCTGCTCAAGTGAGGCATATGTTATATATGAATTAATTTTTTAATCTCAGCTGGGTGACATTTTCCTAAATGCAGAAGTGCCACCGAATGGAACGATTCGTTGTGATTGGCACACTCCCCAGAAGAGGATATTGCCAGAAAGGGCTGATGACATGTTAGGTCAGGACTGCAGTGCACTGTTGAGCCTCAAGACTGAAATGAGGGCTGTTGCAAGTCAGGGTTGAGTTTGCAGAACTGTGTGTGGGCGGCTTGCGCCCTGTCTCTGAACACATTACTGAAAAACACTGATGGCATTTTTGACACAAACAGCATGTGTATAAAACCTCCGCTCTGCCAGTTTCGCTTTCAATTCGGGCAGTTCAACTGAACTTGAGGCTTTCAGTTTTACTAATTGAAACATACAATTGATAATCTGTCTCACAGCGGAAACTCAGGGTGGACCTCAATAACTTGCTTTATTCTCTCCATATGACCCTGAAGTCAGAGGAGCAAGAAGCAGAAAAACATCCCATCCATTTTAGAGCTGATAGAGTGACTCCTATTCTACCTCCAGCTGTTGGTGTGTGGCTGGCACTTCTCTGGGTGCTGGCATCCCTTGAAGGTAACTGAAGTAACTCCAGCAACCTTTGGTAGCCTGAAAGAACTCCAGCAACTTCTGGACATGTGGCTAGCCCAGCATCAGGAAGCTGATCCTCTATGCACATCCCTCCTTGGCCATAGCAGAGGAGAGAGGGTTCGAGAAAAGAAAATCATAATAAAATCCAACTAACTTCAAACAAAAAAGATCTGGTAGAACATTCTTCCACCACACAATTGTTTCCTATGGCATGTTGCCTAGTGCTCTGCTAGTAATCCTAAGTATGATAGATGAAGTTTGAGACGCACAGTGACTGAGAAAAATTGCTGGTTGTCAGAACATCAGCAGCCAAGACAACAGCTATGTTTATTGACTTCCAAATTGCAATGTAATCTTAGTTATTGGTAAACCCAGTGTTGTCCAACCTGATACTCTCTGTGGAAGCATAGCTAATGACCTCATAGAAAGGATGGCAGCTTAGCTTCATACTGATCATGCATATTAAACTGTCACTGTAACACATTGATTTATTGCTGTACCCTTTTTTTAAGAACTGGTGTTCTTCCTCTCTGTCTTTAAATTGTTCTGGTTTGAGGTCTTATAGCCAAAAGCAATCAACAGATAAAATCCACAAATGTGCATATTAGAGAATAAGGATATAATAGGAGAGTACAAGAAGAGTAAGAAATTATGCACACGAACGGAAGTAATAGAATTACGAAAGGGATTATCAGCTTTAGGATTCTGAGGTTCACCACCAAGGCTAATCTTATGTAAACTTTTCTTCCTCTTGCATCTCTCCTGACTTTCCAATGTAGGTAATTATTATACATACCTTAATTGAAGTTAGTCTTCCCTTGAGCAGGAAGTTGGACTAGATGACCTCTAGAGGTGCCTTCCAATCTTTTTTTTTCCCCTATTATTCTATTTTACAAGCAGAATAACTGATACACAGACTGAATGCCTTACACACATAGTAAATTAACAGGAAACACAGAACAGAATTCAGAAGATTGGATGCTGACACTATGTCCCTGGGCATAGCCAGGAGTGGCAGCCGAGGGGGCTGTGTCACACCTGCCCAAACTGGGGAGCAAAGCAGAAGTGGGTGGAGGTGGCTGTGGCCACTGGGATAACACAAACACCTTTTCATTATGGCTGTGTGGCAGCAGCCAGACCATGCACTAAGTGCCACCAGGGTCACCTGAACTTGTAGAGACTACACACCTCATGTTCCAGATCCTGGAGGCATGTGATTAACATCTCAAATTTCACTTTCGTTTGCTACCATAAAAGTAAAACTGAAGATCTTGAAAATGTGATCAAGATGGAAATAATGTAGGATGGTCTGCCTGAGCCTGCAGAGAGCCTGGAAGTTTAGAAGCTCAGAGTTTTCACCTCTGGGAGATGCCACAGACAGGTTAATTGCCATCAGAGCCCATGCCACCAGCTTTGTGCATGGGATTAATTAAGATTCATCCAGGCCCAGTGTGCCCAGTGTGCTCATTTCTGGGCTTCCAGTGGCACCTCTACTTCCGAAAGCTGCATCTGTGGCAAGTGGCTGCAGACACACTGTGGGATCCAGCTTGGTCCCAAGCTTCCTATCAGGGGATCCATGTGTCCTAATACACAGGTGAGAAGGAACACAAGGATGATGCGTGTGTGCTTTCAAGGCAGGGCAGTACCTCCCAGTATGGATGGGAGTGGATGTGTGTAGCTGTCATCCAGAGACAGAAGTCTGCCTGCATACTGTTAAGCAATACCTTAACTATGGCAGAACTGGAGATAGAAGCATGATTAACAAATTAAATAGGATAAACTAAGTGACTCTGGTTACTGAACTCTTTTATTTCCTTAAGAGGTTATAAATAACTCAGAAAGCTGCCTAGAAGAAAAGCAATACAGCCCACTCCAGAAACTTTTCTGAGGATTTAAAAAAACTTAAGAAGGGAGAAAGGACTTCAGAATTTCCCAGATCGATAGTCTCAACAGAAGAAATGGTAATAAAAGTCTAAATGACATCGACACAGTTTCATTCATGAACTCTCAATGAAAGGAGTGACATCTGAAATATATAGATAATTCATTTTCTTAAGACTAAACTAAGTCGGCGTTTATGTAGGCAAAAACTTTAAGCTTCCATTTGGAAAACAAATAATATGATCGAATAAGATCTCGGCTGGGCAAATATCTGCAGTTTATAAGAGTTCTGTATAAATTCTTACACAGATTTATTTATTCTCATGCTGGGATGTTTCCGTCAGATTGCACAAGCACTGCTGGAGACATTGCAGGAAGGAAGATCATTTGGAATCTCTTTCGCAATCTTGTACACAAATAGCCTGGGCAGACTAAAACTTTTGTTCAGTAAAGTATTTTGTTTAATGTTAGAAAATACAGAGTGATTGGTAGCAAATTATAAATGTTACCAAAGCATTTCTCACTGGACTGAATTTCTTGCTGGAATGAGAAACATTAAGTTCTCCCTTGCAAGGGGATTTCTTGGGAACAGGTAATTTCAAAATAGCTCCCAAAGCCATAAAGGGGTAGATTCTGTCTAGCATCCGAGATGTACTGAGCATTGAAGTATTTATGAGGGAGGGAAATAGGTGTTTTGTGAATAAAGAGTAGAAAGATGAGAAATCCACAGCTAAGGTACAGACGGATTAGTTCTCTCTTTTGTACATGCATGATCTTGTGAAAGGGGGATTGGTGAAGAAAGAAAGTAGGAACATCAGTGTCACACATGATTTTGAACATCTTAGTAAGAGGATTTTAAGGTTTATGATTTTTTTTTTCTTCACTCAGTACAGTTTTGTTGCCCAAATGATCGTATTTCTTTCTTCTGAGGCTCCTGAGCTCCATTCACTAAAGATGTGCGTGGCATAGTTCACGGTGCACAGTACCCTGTAGCATGCTAGGAATAGCTTATCAATGGACTGGCTTAGGGGAAGCTCTTTGCTTTTGAAATGTTAAGTGAAACAAATGTTACAGACTAGCTTTGTTATACAGATCCTGAAATCTGAACAAAAGAAAAAACTGCTTTTCATCTGTATTAAAGGCAAATTTATTGGATTTTTTTTCTCACCTTTGTTTTGTTCTTCAGTAAAAATCTTCATCCATAGGCTGAAAGGTCATTTTTTTTTTCTGCTTTGCTGCATCTTTTTGTTTTTCATTTAAACCTTGTAGAGAATTGACTAAGCTAACATGGTCCAGGAAAACTAAATACGAGCTCTAGACCTAGGCTTGCTCTGCTGATGAGCAATTGAATTGCTGTGGCCTTTAAAGTATCTAGCTTGGGTTCAGCAGAAGAGAGAAAAAAAGAAAGAAGAAAGATTTCTGCTAGAAACAAACTGGAAAAAATTTGCTTTGCAGTGTTGGGTCAGGTACATGCTGCTGGTCTGTCAAGGCTAATTAAGTTCTAAGCCAGCCATATTTTGTTGATACAGACTACATTATAGTCTCCCTCTTCTTCTAGAAGGCACACGGTCTCATTAGCATAACAAAGTAGTAAGTTGCACAGATTATATTAAGTGTAAAGAAGAATTCTACCTTTAAGTATCAAGGCTAAATTTTCTTTTATGTACTTACTAAGATAAAAAAAAAACCAACCCAAATCAACGAGGACTTCCTTTTGTGACTTTTGCTCCATATTCTCTGTTTCTCTAGGCAGGTATCTTACACATTCGTCCCGCTGCTAACATAGTAATCCCTGATGTGAGCACCCACCTCACTCTTCCGATGCTTTTAGCATGGGAAGTTACCAGCACTCCTGCCTGTTCAAGAAAGGGTCAGTCAGTAAGGGCATGGTCAAGAGTGGGACATGTGTGCCAGAGTTCCCTAAGCGGAACTATCTGCGTATCTATTGTGTTTCCCTTCGGAGATTTCATATTAAAGTGTGGGAAAAGTGAGAAATGGGAGTTGTTAGTAAGTGTTTAAGTATAAACCAGTCCTTATGAACTGGAACGACATTATCCAGGGGCAACAAGGCTCTGCTTGTAGATGGGTGATGCAATGGGCTTTCCAAACCGATTTGTCATCTTGAGTTGAGGACGATAGTGCCAGACCAGCAGTGGATGAGTAAACGTGATAGGTTTGCAAATAACAGTACAGACCTATACCTGATAAACACTTTCTGTTCTACAGCTTCCAGTGACCCTAGATGTGTGAGCCAGCTGGCTGCTGTTTTCTTCACCTTGCATGGGGTTTTGTCCAAGGGCATGAAAGAAGCCTGTGCTTCTTTACACTAGTGACTTTGTCGCTACTTCTTGGAGGCTAAGAGCACAAAAAGTTGCTGGACAAATTGCCCTCCATCAAGTTTTCTTTTAGAGTGTCCTTCAAGTACTTTATTAGTCAACCACATATTATTTTACCAGTTCACTGTAGAGAAACATTCATGCTTCATCTACCCACGTACCAGCTTTAATAGATGTTCAGTCGGCACTAGGCAGGACTTTGTCATTGGACAGTATTGTCCAACAGGCTGATCAAGAGATGAATGGGGTACACCATTCTTCACCGCTTCTTCCATTGCTCTTCAGTTAAAGCAACCTTGTGACACTTAAGTTGAAGAGATGACTTTGAAGAGACTCTATTCCCTCCACCAGCCCCAAAATTAAGATTGCTTTCTTTAACAACAACAACAACAAGACAGCTCTGAACACAGCACATTACAGAGCAACGTGCTTGGCCTTAAGAGTTCCTATGAGCGTGGGGTGCACAAGAATAAAACCAGCCAATCCATTCACGTGGGGCTGGGACTACTGGAACAAGACTGGCCAGGCCACATGAAACCAGTGCAATGGTAACTGGTATGGATGGATGTGAGGATTCCTCCAGTGCTGGACTACCCTACATGGGCTGGTACTGGTGTTTGCAAATTCTCGGGCAGATCTAGGCAAAGGACAGCAGAGAGTGGAGAAAGGATTGGAGCCATTGTCATGTCTAGCCCTGGAGAAACTGCTCTCGCCAAGATCATTTTTTCCCTCCCTACCCCTTCACCCTTCTCCAGTATTTTTTCTGGCTTATTTCTGGAAGCCATTTTGACCCTATCAGCAGTGACTAGAGATGGCATGGAAGTTCTGGGATGATATTCCTTGGAAATGTAACCTAACAAAGCAGATTGCAACTTAGAACCAGTGCACACTGGAACAGGCAAACATGGCTTATGGGCACCTGACTTCGGAAAGATCAGGGAGCCCCACCGGAACAAGGTATGAGCTGGCTGACCGTAGAGACAGAAGTAAAACACACATTCAGTTTGCCTTCCCTTGAAGTTTGCCATTGTCCGTATGCATAAAACCACCAAGGATTTCACCAGACTATATTATATTTTGAATGTATAAGTACAAAGTCATCTTGCTGTCATTTGCTATCACCCAGTGAGTTTAAGCACTCCACACACCACTGGTGACAAATAACCTGCAATTGTTCATCTTTGTTCCCTAGGGTGCTTTCCCTGACAATGGGATGACTCAACTCAGTAATGTTGACGAGATGAGCACATGATTTCACAATAAAATAATCAGTCACTTTTTTAAAAAGGGCAAATTTATGCAGCCACTTGGAAGTAAAAAGCAAGGTGCAGCCTAAAATTCCTTTTATTTACAGTGGGAAATGAAGCATGAGTAAGATGATTAGAACTGTAATTAAACAAGAGAGTCAAATCCACAGATATGCACAACGTACAGAAGGAGGCTCTTGGAGAGACAGCATAGAAGAATCCTCAAGTATTTTTTCCACTGCAAGCCCTAGGGACATCCCTCCTTAATTTGATCTCTAACAAGAAGCTATCTCCACAAGCCCCTCTGTTTACCCTTGAATAAAAGCGGGGCCTCAGGAAAAGGTCTAGCTAATTTTCTCACTAAAAGGATACTGCATACATAGTGCATGCATAGATACTGAAATTTGAGCTTCATTACAAATGGGAAAAAACAATTTTCTAACTATGGCAGGGGAAAACCCCAGAGGAGATTCTGTCTGCGGCCAAGTAAAGCTCGAGTTTGGCTCCAGTCCTGAATTACATCCCTTTCTGTCATTTGCCAAACACCATCTCAGTTCTCCAGATGCTGCCAACATCCTAATATCACACTGCATTTAAGTACCATTCCTGCTCTCCTTCCCTGTATTATACAGTTCCTGGCATGTTTTCAGTAGCTTTCCTAAACCCACATCCGAATTCACTCTGATAGGTTTCAATAGCTTGCTGAGAGGCAGATAATCCACCCTTTGTCACTATGGCTTGAGTCCTGTCTCAAAAAAAGAACAACTCCATTTCATCAAAGAAAAATAGTTAGGAATAAATTTGCCACTGCTAACAAGTTTGACTGGGTCAGAGCTTTGTGTGCCGGAACAAAGAGTTTAAGACCCTGAAACATGTTAGTATTGTAGAGAATATTCAGTCTCTCTGCCATATGTATTTTAATGCACTAGATCACTTGTACTTTGTTAGATCATGTCTTATGCTAGAGGAAGAGGACCCGTCAGATCCTTATAAATCCTTACCTGTCAGATCCTTATACATACTCCTGCTCTGCTTTGCATCTAGTTCAATATGATCTCTTTTTTTTCCTATTGTATAAGAGGTCTCAGTGCCCCTACCTGTTTCCAGATGTAGCAAGACAGACAGCCAAATACAGCCCTCAGCTAACCCAGTGCGATGCCAAGGGGAAGAAAACCATTCCCAGCTCTCAGTCATTGATTCATTCATGCAGAGCTTTAATCCAACCGGGAGTCCAGTGTGCAATGGAAGCTGTTAAAAAAAAGTTCCGGGAAACAGCTTTCCCACTTGACAGCAGGGCAAGGGAGACTAGCTCTGTGTCCTTAGGGAAGCCCAGGATCTGTGATGTTTGAAGACTGAGGGGCTTTATTCTTCACAAAAAGAGATAGACACTTACTGCAAAACATCATCTACAGAGATTTGTTTGAAACTGTAAACACATCTGCTTTGGCCTTGCTCAGACTTCGCTCACGGTCCCATTCCATGAATGTTCATGCAAGTGAGTTCTCAGTAACCCGGCTCTTTGGAGAAGTCGGATTTGTATCTGTTTTCTCAAGTTCAGGCAGCAAGTAAATTTTATGTGAGTATGCCTTGTGATGTTCAGGGAGACTCTTGCTATTCAGGGGGGAGAAACAATGCCATTCGGTGAGAAGAGCAGGAAGAAACAGGAAGTGCAGCTGAAATTGCAAGGCAATAAGCAAGAAGAATCTTGTAGCATAATTTTGAAAAAAGCAATGCATCTGAGAAACGTCACAACCTGCTCCTAGCTATTCACTAGAAAAGAGAAGAAACTTTACTGTATGAACTATTTGTTATGAAAGTATTCAGTTCAGTTCCAGGAACAACAAACCAGATGAAACTATGTGCTCATCAGTTAGCTTCCTAAACTCTGCTGGAAGTGAACATAAGAGCCAGGCAATTTCATCAGAGTTGTTATGATGACATTTTGTTTTCTTTCCATTAAAAACATCTAGTCAGAGCAACTGCAAAGGAAAAAAAAAACACCCTACAACACTCTACTGAACGATTCCTTACCTCACGTCTCCTCAGTGATTTTCCATCTCTGCAAGTGATGCTTTAATTAACTAAAAACCTTCTGACTCTAAGCAGGTTGGAGGTGCTGTCCCACAGCCCTGTCACAGCATGGCTAGCAGATTATTCATCCAAAGCAAAGCAACACAACTGGGGAGTCTAAAAATACCAGGGACACCTGAGTTGCTCCATTTGATTGTACTGAATTTAGCGGAGGAGCAGGATGGGCCCTGCATGCAGATCGCTTGGTGCCTGGTTGTAGTCACAACCTCTTCTGCGGTCTAAAACCTTTTGCAGGGGTGATCAGGGGCTAGACTGGATGTCCTGGTTTGTGCGACACAAGACTAATTTCTCTTCTAACGCTTGGGAAAACTGCACTTTTAGAAGACTCTAGTGTCTGAATAGGTGAAAATATTTACTTTACAGCCAGCCATGGCGTGCGGGTTTCAAGGTCTCTGTGTTTTCGAGCTCACCAGGTGCGGGGATGAGGAGGAGCGAGACCTGGGCACTTGACCCAAGCTGGCCAACAGCATTATTTCATACCATGAACGGCACATCCTATAGAAATTAGAAAGTTTGCTGAGGAGTTCTCTCTCTCCCTTGATGGTGGCGATCCAGAGAACTCCTTGCCCCGGTGCTGGAGCCCTGAGCCCTTCCCTTCCTCCCGAAGCCGGAGCGCTCGCAGTGTCTGACACTGGCTGTCCCCTGCTGGGAGTGCACGGCTTCCTACGGAGAGAATGGGCTGAGGATAACCCTTGTGTATTTTGTATTGGTATCGGGATCAATACTGGTTCTTTAGTATTATTAATGTTAATTATCTAGTCTAATTCTAGTAAACCTGCTTACATTTCAACCCTCAGATTTCCTTCTTTTTCCCCAATTCTCCTTCCTGGGTGGGGAGGGGTCATCAGGTGAGAGAATAATTGTCTAAAGGACAACAAATTGTTGTGGGTTTCTCAAACCATAACCCTGGCTTTTTAAATTACTTTAGCAGTATCAGCTCAGAGGCAGCACATGTTGTGCTAGTCCTGTGACTCCTTCGGTAGTACAAGGGATGAACTAGTTGTGTTTTGTCAAGCACATCTCTTGATGCCCTATGACGTGGAAGACATAACTGCAGTGCAGCGTTGGCAACCAGGTGTTGGGAACCACTGTGCTTGACCCAGAGGCATGGCACTAAGAAGACCATCACTGTCCAGGGGATGTGAGCAGAAGAAGGTGTAAGAAATGGTACAGATTTTTTCCATGAGGTATTTTCCAAACCTTCAGGGGAAACTCATTAGTTGCATAACATTAGGTCTCTTGGCAGAGGCTGTAATTATAATGATGCTGCAACTCATGACATGAGGGCCCTGACATCACCTCATCAGATCTAAACTCACTTCAAAAAATTTCCACTGAAGGGCTCTTTAGAATAAGGACAGTTCCAAGAGTTAAAGTTTGCAGGAGCCGAGACCCAGTTCTGCTTTCATGCTTCTCAGCAGCCTCATATTCCCCGAATTAAGCTACTTTTAAATTTTTCTTCTCTGGGAAAATACTTCAGAATCTATTTGTGACAGTCAAAATTCTAAAATATGGGCAAAAACTGTGCTCCCTAAGGCTATTTCTTGAGACAGCTATTTCTTGAGTATCATTAAAGTGAGAAAAACAAACTCTGAAGGCCAAATTCATGCCTGGTCTCATTCAACTGACCTTAGCATCAGTGCACCAGCAATGGACTTGGCCATGCACATATATTGTGCTGTCTGCGTACAAAATGACAGAATGCGGCATCTGGGCAGGACTGCGTGCATATTGACTAGAACTGGTTATTGAATTGCATCTAAACCCACAATCTCAATGTATTTTTGGCACCATTCTCTTTATAACGCTTGTAAACGAGGCCCCCTTTTCAACAGCCCCTTCGACATTCATATTCCAGGAGCTTAGCAGTGTGGGAGTCTAGTAATGCCCCTTCCCATCCTTCACTCAGTAAAAATGGCACAATACATTGTTTTTTTCTCAAATGTTTCCCACACAAAATGTATGTTTCATCCACGTTACATAAGATTTCACTGTTTTTTTGATAGCAATTTATCGTGGTAGGCTTTAGCTGCCTGTTAAACACTTCCTAAATGGTGAGTGACTAATAAAAATGAGATTACAGGAATTGCTTGGTGTGGGACACACTATACCTACAATTTAGCTTGCCTTTCCCTGCAAACTGAAGATCTTCAAACTGGTCCCCAGATTGCAAAATAATTTTAGAAAACCACTCTTCTATCAGTACAGATCTTATCAGTAACCTGACCAATTCGATGTCTGGGGGTAGCACCATTGAAAGAAGTCTGATGGTGGCCACCCTATGAATGGCAGAATCAATGTCGATGTAAGGAACTCAGAGCAAGATCAAAAGAATTACAGGTTCCTGTAGTACCGGGGGATTTTTGTAATAAATGTGACTTAAAATGACAGGAGAAAATCTGTAGTCTGAAGATGCTGTGAGCGGTACTTAAAAGTTCCATCAAGGCTGTGACATTGTCTTGGTGGCCTTGTACAAGACACTCGCTGCTCTGTATCAGTTTTCTTCATTTATCAAATGGGGTTTTAACACCCTGAGTGCCCCTCGTGATCCACTGGAGGGCATTCAAAACCCTCTGTCCAAGAAAAATATTCACTGAAGCCCCTCTTCTAACGGGCGCAGGGCTGATCTCTTTGGACATGCCTCCAGTGCCCGAAGCAACGTACTCATGTTTGGCGGGGCTCTGCCTGGATCGGTACACAGCTGCAGTATCTCGGCAGCAAACGGCACTGCTGTGAGCCGTATGGATGTATTTACAACCAACATCGTAAAGGCAGGCCTTCAAGAATGCATTTTGCTCTGCTGAGACGCTGCAGTCCTTCAAGGGAACGTGCTGCATTGCAGTGACACGTCCTTCTTGTTCCACATCAACACAACAGCTCTGTCGGGAGCAGGAGCTACTGATGACTCCCCCTCGTATTTTAAAAGTACTTTCCTGGTACCTGGAAAATCTAGCTGGTTCTTTCATTGTTCTGACTCCACTTTACTGCAGCACCACATTATTTCTTACTATGGAGTGAATGCTCTGGTGGAGCTAATGCAGTGGAGTTTGATTTTTTTTTTTAAAGCATTCCAGCTGGTTACAGCTCTGATTAATTGTAGGAAATGCAGCTCAACCTTGTCTTAGCAAAGAGTCTGATCAAATTGACTTTTCTAAGTATCACCCTTGAAAACAAGAAGGCAGAGCAACACAGAACAAAAGAAGCTAGAGGACAGGTGAAACAGTCTCTTTGTAAATCCTGTTCATCATTGATCTGGGTGGTTATAAGATCCTTTTTTATGATTTCACTCTGCCCCAAATAGATTCAAAATTTATTTGCTGAGCTCCACTCTCTGGCCTAGTTCTCTGTTAGTTGCTTTCTGTTGATGCCTCCCTTTGCTTCATCTCCTCAGGTTCAGTAAACGCAGATTTCTGGTAGAAGATGTGGATGCAGACCTGAAGGGTCCAAAAAGGAACAGCGAACCTGCTGCTGCGTCAGGTGAGAGGGAGCGAGTTCTGTCTTGGACAGCATCTCCCCCCGTCACAGCGTACCTGTGATAAAGGTGGGTTAGAATTGCCTTTACTTTCAAAGTTCTCACAAATTAAGCTGAATCACTATGTTTCTCCACTGTGAGTATTTGCCAGCCTCAGCAGCTCAGTTCTGCTTTGTATTTTGCCCAGGGCACCATTTACTACTTGAGAAATGCTCCCCGGAAGAAGTCGGCAGCCTTTATTCCTGTGGATTCCTGCTCGAAAATCTCTGTGGCATAGCAATTAGTTTGGGAGTAAGCTGTGAGGGTGACAGTGTCTGGCTGAGAAACCTATCTATGACTCCATGTCTTCTACTCCTCATCCCAACATGCTTATTTCTTCCCTCATTTTTTATTTCTTGCCTTCTGTGTGTGAAGTTTCCTTTGGGAAGAGGAGGAAGAAGTGTTGCTGTTATACATGTACGTTGTGTAGCACCATAGAGTCCCCTTCGGTGATCCCCACCCAGTTTACTATTAACGTTGTAAACTATCATCATCCTTCTGCAAACCCCAGGAGAAACCACCGGGGAAAAAAAATGCCTTTGGATTGACGTGCGGCACAAACGCGCAGCCCTAACTAACGAGCGCTGCCCCCACTAATTGTGGTGGAGAAGCCTGCAGGCAGGTGCTGCTTGGCAGCCGGCAATTACGCCAGCTGCGCGTCTCGTCTTCTCTTGAAGTGAAGCAGCGTGGATTTTATGTCAGCGGTAGAAATTAAGGGAGTTGCTTACTTTTAAGAGCATCCTGTAGCAGCCGTAAGTACGGCAGCGCCGGGGGGATGGCATCTGTGCAGCCTGCCGTGGCTCGGGGTCTGCCCGACCCTCCGCAGCTTGGGTTTGCCACCAGCTGAAGGGTTGTCTCTGCTATCCCCTCTTTCCTTTGCCGTGTTCTCCCCAATAAACAGTATTTTAATCAACGCCTTAGAGAGTCGGAGTGCCTTTCTTGCTGGGATCCGTAACAAACACTTGCACCGGTGCGTTGCACTAACATCACCCATTATCTAACAATTAAACCCTGTTAAATGCTCAGGCTCGATACAAGGTCATCCTCCTGAAGTAAATTTCCCAGCAAATTACGGGTTTAGATTGCACTGAACACCTGGGGAAACTCAGCTGCCCTTGGGGCTGCGAGACACCATGAATATTCATTGCAAAGGCAGCAGCAGGTGAATAGCAATTACAGCAGTTCTTCAGGATCCGGCTTGGGTAGCCACGAGAGACAGCAGTACGCTTTGAAATTAAAATATACAGATAAAACGGGTATTATTAGTTCTGTCAAGTGCCTGTACTAACATGGTCAAATGTGTCTCCAGCCCCCTTTCCCGAGGGGGGAACGCTATTAGCCTGCTACCCATTGAGGGCAATGCCGATGCCAGAGCTGATGGCCTTACACACTGAGGGGAAAAAAAGTGGGTTTATTTTTCCTGAAACGTCCCCGAGAGCTTCGTGTACACCCGGGCCGGGAGGGGAGGGGGCCTGGAGCCACCGGGACCCCAGCGGGACAGAGAGACCTCTCTGGGGCCCTCGGGCCGGGCCCTGCTCAGGACTGAGGAGGACGGCGAGGCTCCCCACACCCTCCAGGACCAGGACCGGCTCCGGGCTCCAGGCCCCGGCGACAGGAGGACGGCCGCTCGGTGGCCCCCGCTCGCTCGGTGCTCCCCTGCCCTCACCCAAGATGGCGGCGGCGGCGCCTCCCCGCCGGCCTCTCGCGAGGTTTGCGGCGGGGGCCGGGCGCTGCCCCGTGCAAATGGCGGCGCGGAGGCCGGGCGTGCTGAGGTGAGGCGGGCGGTGCCGCCATGGAGCACATCACCACCCCCAAGGTAAGGGGCCGCGCTGCCCCGGCAGCCAGCCGCTGTCCCGTCGGGGTCTCCCCGCCGCGCCTGGAGGCGGCCGGCCGGGCTGTGGGGCTCCGCTCGCCGCCCGGCGCCGGGGCCTCCCCGCGGGACACCTGAGGTGAAGCCCCTCCGGGGGCGGCTGGCCTCGGCCGGGCCCTGCGTTTTCAAGGAGTTATTCTTAGTTATTATTTGTTTTAAGGTCGTAATTAATTTCAGTAAGTGAGCTAGCTTTGCTTTCCTTCAAGACAGGCGTATCCGTGAACGTCCCTTGCGCTTTCTCAAACGGGTCACGGATAAGTCTGGAAGGCTTAAAGCTATTTTAGGTGGTGTTTAGGTATTTCTTACTGCATCGCCTTGTTGGAAAGGAGATTTTTATTAAGGACACTGATCAAAATTTACGATTTGTGTAAACTTCGCTTGTATCAAAGTGCGGAGAGCCCCTCAGTGCGAAAAAAGTGAATCAAATTGGGTTTTTGCAGTTGACTAAAGTGAAACAGGAGCTCTGGGAATGCTGTGCTTATGACAGTTGAAAAATTATATTTACTTCAGGCAGCTGTCTGTCCAGCTGTTTATTCATTTATAATACGATGAAAGTTGCTGTATTTTGGTTTGTTTTATTCTTGCCTAAGGTGCTTTGCAGGACCTGCTTGTCTCTACTGGGCTGAATAAAGGGCAATATTAGGGATAATAATTATATGTGCTGAAAACCAGGATATTCTAGGAAGACATACAGCCGAGACCTCTGCTCTTCAAGTCTCTCTGCTGACATTTTCCATGATTTATCTCACACCAATGACTCTGTAAGGAAGCTTACATATTCAGTACCCAGAAGGAATTTATCATATACTGTTAAACTGGTTGTTTTCATTGTCCTTCCAGTTATTTTTTTTTCCATTATTTTTGCTTAATGATGGAAGAAAAATTCCATCTGTGTTCATTAAGAAGCAAATAGGCCAGGAGAAAATAAATAATGTAAAATATCATAAAATTAATATTTTATTATGTCTGTGCCAATGTTTTCTAAAATTATTATTATTAATTAGCTTAGTGTGTTTTATGGAAGGCACTCACATGCTTAGAAAGTGTGTTACAAGAAGTAGCTACTAGTACTTTTTTATAGTGACTGAGCAGTTGGAAGTCAGACTGGAGAGGGCTGTTTCTTTCGGGGCGATACTTTGGCAATACTGAGCATGGACAGTCTATTCTTTCACGGTTCTTCATCTTATTATTTCTGCAACCTTGCACAGTAATAATCTGTGATCATCTTGGCTACGAATCCAGTAATCCTGTTACTCACACTGGTGCTAAACCTTGGCTGATTGCTTAACCTTTTGGCTTTGATTACTGGAGAAATAATTTGAATTTATAGCGTAAAGTTGAGTTAGTGTTGCAGGGGAGACTTTAATTCTTGTATTTTTCTGTCGTACTTCCTGAGTTGTATATTAGAAGGTAAATGATTGCGGTTCAGCTGGTGCTTAGACATTTCCTAGATCAAAGTTAAATTAATTTTTTCATACTCTTTTTATGTTGCAGGTTGAAAATGTGAAATTACTAGATCGCTATACAAATAGGAAGGCAGCAAACGGAACGTTATACCTGACAGCTACCCACCTGATCTATGTAGAGGCTTCTGCTGAAGTCAGAAAAGAAACATGGGTATGTTGCAATACCTGGAGTCTGTTTAAACACAATTATAAAAATTACTTTGTCTCATATCCAAAATGAACAGGTCTGTGAATTCCAAAGTTGTGGTGGTGTTTTACACCATTTTGATGCCAAATGCTTAACAGAAGCAGCTGTTTTGGGAGGAAATGAACTCAATGGTAATGCGACTTGATAGAGGTCGCTCACTGAATTAGTGTTACTTCCAGGAACATAAAAAACTTATCTAGTTTCCTATCTCAATATACCGAACCACCAAACTTGAATTTACAACCTTTAAAAGTGTGAAATTAGCACTGGAATTAGCCTTTCTTATTAATTCTGAAGTAAAATGGGAACGACAAAATATGTTGCATATGGGGGTGCAGGGAAAGCAAAGTGAACCAGGTAAACTGAGCTGCACGTCGGTCTCTAAAAATAATTAATATACATCTGTATTTTTTTCAGTCTTGCTCTTAGTTACCTAGCCTTTGGGTGCACAGTCTGGATGTTTATTATGTTTGTTTGATAAATATCACAAATAAACTCATTTTCTGCTGCTAGTTAGATGCAGCAAGCATAAATAGCTGATAGTGCTGCAAAAACTTTAATATCTGCTTGTACTGCTCGTAACTTTATCAGTGGCTTCTGAAAAATGTTGTTTCCTGTTTTTCAGATTCTGCATCACCATATTGCTACTGTAGAAAAATTGCCTCTGGCCACGGCTGGATATCCACTCCTTATTCACTGCAAGAACTTCCACGTGGCTCACTTTGTTATTGGGCAGGAACGTGACTGTCATGAAGTGTATACCTCATTGCTTAAACTTTCACAACCAGGTATTTAGGACGGGAGTCTGTTTTGCAAGTTGTTGGAACGCTTTAAGCTGGAAGGCTCGTCTGAGCAATAGAGAAAGCTTTGCCTGCCAGACTTGGTGTCGGTACAGGAGGGGGAGGATGTGAAATCAGAACGCGAGACGATCTGTGTGGGTCGGCTCAGTAAGTAGAGTGCTGCCCTGCGGAGCAGGGCATTTGCTTCCAAACTAAACACAAATCTTCTGTGGCAGTGGGAATGAGGTGATATCCCACGAGGAACTTCTGAAGACCCTTGCAAAGTTCATTTGCCCAGCTGAGTCTGTATGCAGCATCTCAGGTTTTTTTCTTGCAGCAATCATGCTGAGTGGCATATCCCATACCTGTCCATTGTCAGTCACTTCTGTAACTTAGCTGTTGGCTGTGTGTAGTTCTGCCTTTTCCAGTTGATCCAGATGTTCACAGAATTCTGGAATCCCACAAATAAAGCTTTAAACATTGGCATTTTCCATTTGTTTCCCAATAGCATGTTTAAGGCTACTCTTCAGTGTTTGTCTTTTCAGTTGTGAAGCACTGTGCTTCAGCCTGGCTGCCCTGACTTGGAGTCACTCTTAAAGAGTGTAAGCAAAACATCCTCAAAAGCCTGTGGTCTCTTCTGGCTTCAGCTTCTCAGTCCATCATGAATGAATCTTCAGGCTCTTTGTTCTTCTTGCAGTACAGCATTCCACTGAGTTTCCTACCTGGCTTCTGTCTATGGCAGCTTCTGGTTTTTGGGTGCTCATTCACTGAAGCAGTATTTGGAGTTCAGCATTCTTATAAGGATGCCATTTGTAATTGCATTTTGTAATTGTGTCACGAGTCTAATTGATACCACCAGTCTGCTTCATGCTGGCCATCACATAGGACTTGAATAGAAATGCTGTAGTAGAAATGGTTTTTGCTGAGTTTGGGGTTTTTTTGATTGATACTAAGGCTTCTGTCCCCAGCATCTCCCTTGTGCTCTGAGCTTTGGAATTTTCTTAGTTGAGAAGTTCTAATTCTCATATTATATCTGACAAGTTTCTGGTGTTATGTTTAAAAGCTGTCACTGTTCTACCAGCTTTGAAAATTGGAGACTTATGGAGTGTCTTGAAGCGTGGGAGCTGTCACTGCAGGGGATTACATTAGTTCCTTTTGTCTTGTGGTTATTTGTGTAATGTGCTGTAGCTCTTTCTTTTGTTCTATTTATGGATTTTAACAGTTGTCTTTTGAGTTGTTTTAAAATTTCTGTATGTATGCTTCCTTCATCTTTTTTTGGCAGAGTATAATTATTTATGATTTGCACATGTATGATTGATGGCTATGGGTTACCTGTCTGGTAACCCGGCTACTTTATCAGACTCTGACAGGTTTCACTCTGTCTCTGGAGCGCATGCTGCCTTGGGAATCAGCTGAATGAGTTAGTGGTTGGATTTGCATTTTATGAAGAGAGGGAGAGAAATTGGGATGGTAGAGATGGAGGGAGGAAGAAATTGCCATTTGTCAGACACAGCCTGAAGCTTTTGTTGGGCTGACAGTAATAGTCAAGACATCTATCAAGTTTTCCATGCGGCTCAAAACTCGCTGTTGAACAGTGAACTTACAGGTGTGCAAGAGCTGTTTTATGAACTCTTCACAGAAAATAGATCTTTTTACTATCTGTTTTCATTTATGGATTAATTCTTATGGTATAAATCTTATCTAACGTGCCTGTTGCAGTGAATTCAGTAGGAAATAATTTGTTTGGGAAAATTACTACTTTGATGTTTCAATTAATTCTAACAAAATGTTTCAGCATATCTTCCTGCATGTGGGAACTGAGTATTGGAAATTCCTGAGAATTTCAATATGAATTGTTGGCACTCGGCACTACCCCGAATGAAAACCTGTAAATACGAGGTTGAGAAATTTTACATATCTGTACTCTTTTTATGGAGTACTCAGTTTTTTTTTTTTAAGGAGTAAAAATCAATCTAAGTTTGCTTAGAGTAGTGAAGTACACAAAGTGATAAAACTTCGTTCTTCTGATCTTTGAGGAGGCAGAAGCATAAGGAAAATGGCTATTATTAAAATATAGCCAAGTATGCAGTTGGCATAGCCCTTTGCCTTCTTTAGTAAATGATTTCTAAATTTCCTGATCTTTCTTGACTAAATTTTTTTAGTCCTTGTATCAGTTGTGGTACACCTGCAGCTCGTGGGCTTGCATGGTGTGCTTATCCAGAAGACAGCCTTTAGGAGGAAGTGTTGACCTCTCCGTATGTCTTTGTATCTCTAACTAGTTAATATTTTATTTTCTTCTTCCCAGTGAAACCTGAAGAACTTTATGCTTTCTCTTATAATCCTAAAATGTCTAAAGAAAACCGGGAGATTGGATGGAAGCTGATTGATTTAAAAGTAGATTACCAGCGTATGGGAATTCCAAATGACTATTGGGAAATAACGGATATTAATAAAGACTATGAGGTAATTCTTGCCCAAAGTAGCCATTTAATGCAATATCTCTTCTTTGTTATTAATGATATACAGCAGTCCTTCTACTGCTGCATAAGTGATGCCTCTGGGGAGGAATGAGCTCAGTTGGTTTTAATTGAAGCAGCATCGTCTTGATGTGAAGTTGTGGATAATGATGCTGTGGAAGAACAGAACAGAGCTGCAGTCACCTTGGTTTGCTTTGATCCCCCTGGCAAAGCACCAGATACTTGTTTTTCTAGACAAATGTCAAACCATCTGTTATGAAAAACCTGAAATACTCTTAGCTGCTTTTGGTATTTCCAAACCCTGTCCCACCAGGCTGGTGACAGATGTGTAGAAGAGAAATAAACGGCAGTGGTTTGGCTTGGTGGGGAATGAGGCAGAGGGGAAAGGGACTACGCAAGGAAGGAAAACACAGTAATGGAAAACGGGCATTGGGTTTTTTCTTGCTTGGTTGGATCTTCTGCTAAATAGGGGCTATTAGTCACTTCAGTCCTAACTGGCTGCTGCTGTCTTCTTTGTCTCTGCTGTAAGGCCAGGGTGGATCTAAACAACATTAAATGAAAGTGGTTTTCAGCAAGCTTACTCAAACTCCTGCTTCATATTATTTCCCTTTCTGTTTCTTCTGATGTTGTGTACAGCCAGAGCTTTCTGTGTAAAAGACAAAGCAAACAACTCTGAGGAAGATATTTATAAAGTCTTGAATCCCTTTCCCCTGCTCTCCACTCCCTTCCCCCACTAGTTTTCTTTACTGTTATGCTTTGGGTTGAAGGAATACAAGCTTGTCCTGTCAGAAGTGACTGGTAATTTTAAATGACTGTATCTTTGGATGCCTGAATTGAGATATGATGTGAGAGGTACTTTTTCCATTAGCCAATTAGAGCATCTGAATGTGGGCATCTAAAATCATTAATCACTTCGAAGCTTTACTTGCTAGTATGTAACTCTCAGCTGCCAGTGGTTTATAATTTCCTCAGGTTTTCCAACTTACGTTTTAAAATTGTCAAGTCTAAAGTAAAGCCAGACTTGGAGAATAGCTTATCTGTGAAGTACGTGCTGAAAAGACTGTACTTGCTTGAGGGGAAAAAGGATAAAGCTGGTCTCTGAGGATGCTACGTGATTGCTGGAAGCTCATTTCAAGTTGAATAAGATTTAGAGGGAACTCTTTAAATATAGTTGTTCTTAACTTCTCTTTTTATGACAAATCAGAAACTTTCATAAAATCTGTGGATTTAAAGAAGTTCCTTTTAATATGTAATGTGTACTGTCTGGTCTTTTTTTTTTTTTTAGGTTGAATTGCAAAATCAATTGTTTCCTTCACCACATTGTTTTATTTTACACTATTCCTGTGCTGTTTTTCTAAATGCATCTCATTGGCTTGAAACTTTAGATGTGGACTATGTTAGATACACTACGGCAAACAATCTTTTCCTGTTGTTTATAAATGCTAGATCATAAGCTAAAGATGAATTTTTCATGAATTTTGAATTGCTAAGTAGTAATATTTGGATTTTCTTTCTTTCTCCTCACGTAGGTTTGCAACACATATCCTCCAGAAATAGTGGTGCCTAGAGCTGCTAATAAGGCAGTGGTGATCGGAAGTTCAAGGTTCAGAAGCAGAGGGCGGATTCCAGTGCTTTCTTACTTGTATAAAGAAAACAATGTTAGTTGTTCATTGTCTACTGTCTTTGTGGGGAGTAAGGGTTCCCCTGCTTGTCCAGTCCCCTTTTAGTGAAAGGAAAGAATGAGATAATTATTAGAGCATATTAAATTCACGTTTGAGAACTGTGCTTCTCTTAACGGCTTTAATATTGGTTTGTTCAGAGTCACAGAATGAGCTAAAGACAAATACTTGCAATGCATCCAGAGCTGTGCGAAAAGCACAGACTTTCCAAGCTTCCTGTCTGGATTTTTTTTTTTTAATCAACTTCCAGCAATGCCTTGTTATGTGGGTTTTTTTTAATCTACTGTTTAGCTATACTGAATGTTTTAACAAGATACATGTTAACTCAGCTAGATTTTCTTAGTATTGAAGAGGAGGAACGGCCCTGAAATAAATCCCCACTAGCTCAGAATAAGTGAAAGTTTCATTTTTGTTTTTTCCACTGAAGACCAGAACGTAAATTTTTAACTTTGCAGTCTCAGCAATGTTTTAGATGCAGATGTTAGGAAATTGCTGTCACAGTCAAATTGTTGTTTTCCTGAGGAAGCGTGCCTTGACCTGGGCAACTGCATGGAGTTGTGCTGGCAGCTATTGAAATTTCCCTAAAGCACACTCGGCGCAGTTCTGAGCATGGAGTGGTAACAACTGATAAGCAAAGCTGTGGAAAAGAGTGGTTTGGACAATAGAAACCAAGTAGAAAACACGAGAAATACTAACATTTGGGATACTGATCATCAGGGAGAGCATAGTGGGTTTGAGAACGTAGCAGTGCAGTTTGCAGCAGGGCTCCTTAGCCTCGCTGCTTTCTTAAAATTCCCAAACTTCTAGCTTTGAGAAATACCCCAGTAGTATTTCTGTATGTCCATTTAAGTAGCAGTTTTTTGGTGAAACAGAGAATCGGACACTTAACAACACTACTCTGTTGGTTTTTGGGGCAGTGCAGTAGAGATGATGTGAAAGCAGAAAAATGTGAGCTGTTGTGTGTTGCAGGCTGCCATATGTCGTTGTAGCCAGCCTCTCTCCGGGTTCAGCGCACGCTGTCTGGAGGATGAACAAATGCTACAGGCGATCAGAGAAGCCAACCCTGGGAGCCCCTTCATGTATGTTGTAGACACAAGGCCAAAGGTATCTTCATGGGGTTTGTGGCTACTTCTTAAGCTTGCATCTGAATTAGTACTGCTGTTTCCAGTTCATTCTTTCACAACTCCGCTAGTGCTTTCTTACGCTGCGTTACGTTAAATTGTGGCAGTCCTGAATCAGGGATTCAGTTTCAGGCTCCTGGTTCGGTATCTTAATGTGACGAACGCTTGTGCATAATAAAACTGCAATGTTAAGTGCTGTTAAGAATGCTTGCACTCCTGGAGTGTTCTGGGTTGAGGCTGGTGTTAAGGATGACCTGAAGCAACTGGCAGTCTTGAAGCTGGCTGAGACAGTGAAGCATTTTCCTGTAGAGAGCTAGGTCCTTAATATGCTGAGTTGGAGAGAAGCCTTAGGATTCAGTTCCATGAGGCTGAAGTGCTTTTATCAGCAGACCTGGGAATAAGTGGGACTGTATGGAGTCTGATAACAATTAAGAAAAGCTATCCCTCCATTTTTTTGCCTTTGTGAAAATAACACAAATGTTCTCGTGATGTGTAGCTTGGAGTTCAATACGGTTCAGCTCTTCTGGTCCGTAGCCGCTATTTTGGGGCTAGAACTTTGCTGAGGTGTTTATGTAAGAGGATATTGAAGAAACATTCACAAAATGAAATCTCTAATGACTGTTGTCTTGAGGAATTGAATTTAGAAACCGATTCAAATGATTGTCTTCTAAGCATATTGATTGGCAGTGTTAGTATAAGCAAATTAGAACACAGGAATCAAGTATTTAAACTACGATTTAAAAGTGCTCTGATTATTTTAAAATTGAGCTTTCTGAGAACCTGCTTCACTGTTTAGATACTGTAGGTATTTTACAGAAACTACAGCTTTAGTTAAACTATGGCAAGGGCAAGAAGGGAGAAAGTAGTCTTGGGAACAGGGAACATTTCACCTGTTGTTCCAAGATGTATTTTGGCTTTTTGTAGTATGATATTTGGTAGAGATAACCTATTCTGTAATTATATGTATGTTTATAGCAATCGCTGCATGTCCTTTTGGTACAGACAGTTTCCAGTATCATAGATGTTCCACTGAAATCTATCATTGATGGCTATTTTTTTCTAAAGTATTTGGTGAAAAAGGGAGAATTTATAATTGGTCACACTTCTCCTTCTAACACAACATGTCTTACTCTGAATGGTAGAACTGAAGCACTAGGGTTATTTAATTGTTCTAGAGATGTAGATGCCATATCTGACTCTTCCTTCTCTCCTCTCTATGGAGGCAGATTGCTCCTCTACCCAGATTACTATGTGGGGGGGTTGAGGTGCTCCTGGTTTTGGTCACCACTAAAGATTTCCTGGTAGCTCTTGAGAACTGTTTGGGGTAATTGTTAGAGCAACTGGCTTCTTTTCTACTTCTTTTCTGCAGTTCCAGTTGGTTGCTGTATTCTTTCTGCTCAACTTTAATATTTCTATGTTTCCCTCAGGTGGCTTTATTTCATCTGTGCATGTATGTCTGTGAAAAGCTTTGGAATTCTCTTACTATTTCTATACCACCATGTATGTATGTTACTCGTAAAAATGGCTTTCCTAGTTTTACTTTCATATCCTTCTGCCTGAATTTTTTTATGTAGCTTCACAGTTAAGGCAGTCTTAATGTCTACCTGTTTTGATGACAGCAGTATTCTGAAATTGGGCACGGTTTTTATACTGCCTAACCTAAGAAATTCTTAATGAGTCTCTGCATATGACTAATAGACTGAAGGCACTGGCATAATTTTAGTGAAATGTCTGGGAGGTGGGGAAGTACGTCTGAGTAAGAACTCAGTATATTTTCTGGGAGATTTTTAAAAAAGGACTTGCAAAACACTCATTCACTTCTGCATATCGTTTGTTGCAATTTTCTCTCTTTCTTTTCTATCCTATTCCCATTCCCTTGAATTTGACAGTTAAATGCCATGGCCAACCGAGCTGCTGGGAAGGGTTATGAGAATGAAGATAATTATGATAACATTCGCTTTAAATTTATTGGCATAGAAAACATCCATGTGATGCGGAACAGCTTGCAGAAACTCCTGGAAGGTAGGTATAGTCTGTGCAAGTGGCCAATCTTCATTACCCTTGGCTACTTTTGGAGGTAACCTTTTGCTGAATATGTAAGTCTTAACGTGCTCAAGTGCATATGGACTTGGGTGTTGTGGTGGAAGCAGATAAGCAAAGTCAGTATCTTACTTTTTCAGTTACTTCAGTGCAGCAAAAATACTTTCCTGATAGCCATTTTATTTATTATTGTGTTTAGTTTTATAGTGGTTTGAAAATAACAACTAAGACTAACAACATTTCTTAATTGTGTTAGTTACTTAAAATGTGAATTTCTTAAACGTGCCAAATTAAAAGTCTAGAGGAAATATTACATTTTACCATTAAGATAGTCTTACGGTTACTTTGTGAGCTACTGAAAGAAAACTAGCATAGGTTGTTGAAGAAATACTTTTCTGGGGTTTGCTGTGTTTAGTTTGGAGTAGTTCAGTGTTAAACAGTATTTCTGATTTGAAATAAAATTTTGGCATGATCTTTCAAAGACTTTAATCTCATGCATACATAGTCTTATTTTTAATTTATTTTTTGATTTCTTTAACTGAACTTGTTTTTAATACATTAAATTTTATTAAATTAATGTTTTAATACATTAAAATGTATTAAAATGCAGAGTAGCTCTGGTAACTGAGCTACTCTGTGAGATTATGATCTTAGGGAACAACGTGAAGCAAGGTAGAAGAAATACTTACCTGAGCCATTGGCGATCAAGAGGTGAATCGGGCGCATATTTTCACTAATGCACTCTTGGAGAAGTTCCATTAAAGGTGATGACGTAGCTTGGATCAAACCAGCATACTCTGTTAGCTGGTTTCCAGCACCAATGCCATCCTTGTGCTGGCGAGGACTGCAGAATGGGGCAGAGTAGATGCTGCAAATCATTCTGCTTGGTCCCTGTGCTTAGTTTTCTAAAATGTAATACAAGTGCTGTCATTCGAAATACGAGTTTAATATTTTAGTAACCAGCATAATGGTCATCATCCTTCAAAACAGTTGAATAATTGATGCTACCAATTGCTTGGCCAGGTAGCACTGCAGGATCTGTGGTGACCTTGGAGAAAATTGAGGCTATTCACACGACCAAGAGATTGTCCTGATCACAAGTATAAGTCCTCAATTGCCTGTTCCTGGCAGAGTTATTTTGTGGTGGAAGAAGAGGCAGAATAAATACTTGTTTACTCCCGTATTCTTCTTTGACAGTGATAGAATCTCTCTTGCTGATGCTTATGGACTATTGAACTGTATTACTATAAGTATTTTCTATGGTGGGTTTCAAAATAGCATCTGAGTTGCCTTCAAGGTTAGACATGTTATTTCTCTAAATTAGAGCTCTCCTTTCTTCAGATCTTTGTGATGGTGACTGCATGTTAGTGGTTGTTAGATGTGTGTGTGATGGTGACTTATAGTGAGGTAACAGATCATTAAACACTTTCTTTGTTGGAAAAAACTCAGCTGAAAAAATGAGTTACCATTTTAAAAAAAGAGGAGGAGTATGTTTTCAGATCCTCAGGTTCCCTCATAGCTAAAAATTTCTAGTTTGCGTATATAGCTGCTGACACTTAAAAAGTGTGGAAATATTAGTGTTTAGGATCTACCAAGCTCTGTTGCTGTGAAGAAGTAATGAGGAGGTGGGAAAAAGAAAGAGATGCTGCTAACAGAGTATCAGGTAATTCCTTTGTTTGTGTTCTTAGTGTGTGAAATGAAGTCCCCCTCAATGAGCGATTTCCTCACTGGGCTGGAGAACTCAGGTTGGTTACGGCACATTAAGGCCGTGATGGATGCAGGTGTCTTCCTTGCCAAGGTAAAACTGTACCCCACCCTCCAGGTGAATTAAAAAATATGTACTTGTCTGTTAGGGACTGCTCCAAGGCTGTGAAGTTGTCTCTGGAGAGAAGGTGGGAAAACATTGCTATTCAGGTTGGCCTCAGCTCTCGAAAACAAGCCTGCAGTTGGAGAACATGAGGTGGATTACCCAGCTGGCTCACTCCTAGACACTTCCTGTGACTAAATGAAATGCTGTAAAGGTTGAGACGTTGTCCTGTTCACTGTATTGTAACAGGCAGCTATCTAGGCTTTATTAGAACTCATTTGAAACCAATAAAATCACAGAATGTGAATAAATGACCTTTATAAATGCCTCTATATAACACGTAGTTAGTAGCGCAAACATCTCATAAGCTTGTGCTCGTTTGTTATTGAACTGCTCTGCAGGATTGTTTAGACCAGTTTATTTTCTTCTGGTTCTATGTGATGTGGGGACTGCTAATTTTGATTATTCAACGCAGTCCTCATTTCTGCAGAGCTTGTGGCTTTGCAGGTCAGGCAAAAGGAGAGAAGTCACTAAGGCACGTGGCTCTTCAGTAATAGTAAAGGGCATGCAGGCAACACATGGCAAGAGTAGTGACCTTATGTCAATGTTGTCTCTTCCCTCTTAAAATTTTCTTATGTAACTAGTAAGAAGCTGTTTTGTGTTTCTCTTCTGCCACCGGTACAAAAGGAAGAAGGTGATCCATATGGGAAGAAGTTTGGATAAGCTCTTCTAATTTTTCTTGAGAATTTCCTAGTCCCCTTGTGTGCAGTTACTATTTTTTACTCATCAAACAAATTTTTCCTCAGAAGAAGGGACTGAATTCTTGGCCTTTCAGAAGACTGAGCGTTTTGAGATCAGAGGATCTTTGTTTCTTGACAGTCTGTGTTGCTGACAAGGCATGCTACAGCATTTTATTCTAGTTGGGGTTTCCTATGGGTTGATGGCTACATGCCCAGAAATGGTGCGTTGCCATGGTCCAGATGAGGAATGACAAATTTTCCCCTTGGGTTTTAGGCCAGTCAGGTAAATGCAGATGAAAGGATAGCATTTAATTACAGTAACCAACTTAGAAAGCTGCTGAACTCTTCTACCTTCTCTCTCCTTCACAGGCTGTGAAAGATGAAAAAGCTAGTGTGTTAGTCCACTGCTCTGATGGGTGGGATCGCACAGCGCAGGTCTGCTCCCTGGCTAGCCTCCTCTTAGATCCATTTTATAGGACTTTTAAAGGCTTCATGGTAAGAACACAATTGTTGGAATTTCAAAAATAAAAAGTGCTTCCTGAATTTGAAATGTAAACAGGCCCTAATTAAATGTTTTAGGCTATTTCCTGGAACAAACAGTAGGTGACCTATATAAAAACAGCTTTGATTCTATAAAGAAGCTTTAATTGCTCTGAATGGCATGGGCACAAAATGACAGGGGTTGATTTACAATTCCCAAATCACTGTTTCCTTGAATGTCGACGTGAGAGCTGCTAATGAGATATTTCAGCAAGCAAAGTTTCAGTAGGCAAAGGATGCAGTTCTGGCAGCAATCCACAAAAAGGGGATGAAGAACTTGTCATTTAAGACTGTTGTAGTGAATGGTTTCTTACCTGCTAGGATTTGAAACTGGTTGAACTCATTCTTGTGCACAGAGCAGCATATAACCTGTATATCATGTAAAATCTGTGCGGCATTTAAGACCTTTTGTAAAGCTGTTACACATGAATTTGGCTGTTTGCTTCTACTGCAGGCTTTTTCTTATTTGAAGCCATCACTGCGTAAATATAGTGCAATCTGTGATGTTATCTTTCCATTCATCTCCTTTTGTTAACTACCTGAAAGGCAGGCTGCTTCTTTGTTACAATAGTTCCTTAAAAGAAACCCTGAAATCAGAACAATGCACATTTTGCCGCCTCTGGTGTATGGCACTGCAAGGACTGTTTTCTTGCATTCTGTGCTATTTTTATTATTATTTTTGCTTCTGGATTATGCTTCAATCTTTTAATGGTTAAAATTACAGCAAAGTGTGAAACATCTGCTTGGGGGTTGGTTGTGCTCTGGACAATTCTGTATAAACTAAGGAACACGATCCTGATAAGGAGCAGGAGCAGTAACTGAAACAGACAAATGCTTGTCTGTCCTCTGAGCAAATGGTTTATATGCACAAATCCTATGACAGTGGTTATTCCTAAATGAACGCAACAGAAGTGTGAAGAATGGAAAACTTTGGAAAAAAATATAACTTAAGTTTTCAAACACCTCTGTTGTGAATTTCTGCTTTTTGTTTGTTATTTAAGTCTCTGGATGATGGTATCAGGAATTGATCTTTAAATATGATCCAGCAAGGCAAGTAAGAATGGATTCAGCATCAGTCATTTGGTTCTTTGAGACGTGTTTTTAAGGAAAATACTGCTTCCTTGTTATTTTATTATATATAGCACAGGCATTCCATTTAAAAGAGAAATAGTTCCTCTGATTTCGTCCTGAGCCCCTCAGTACACACCTGTACTTCTGTTCCTCTTTATGTGTTAAACATTTGTTGAATTCCAGTTGCTGATCTATTTTGCTGAATATCACGATACTCTCTTCTGAATTAAATAGTACATAGTGTAATATGCAGCTATTAATTCTTTTCGCTCCATGTGTTTATATATTATGATTTTAACAACATAGAAACACCATCAAAATAGTACTAGACCTGCTTGAAATAACTTCTGATTCCAACAGTGACATTGTACTCCTAACTGTGGATAACTAATCTATAAATCGCTATTACTATTTTCATTGACTTCTGTGAATATACTCATAACAGGGTCAGCAGGTAGCATTGATTTTCAGCTTTTTAGAGTTTAACATCAAAGGCTTCATTTTGCTTTTCTAAACAGAATAATGCTTTTTTTTTTTTTTAACCTCTGCTTTGAAACTGAAGGTTCTAATAGAAAAGGAGTGGATTGCAATGGGCCACAAGTTCTCACACAGGTAAGAAGAGCATGTTACCTGGGGTGTAGTGAGTGGGTGAAGGCTTGGGTGTGAAACTAATACAGTGGTTTTGGGTTCACGTACCCCCATGAAAAATTTAAATGAAAATATAGGACAGAAGATCTGGAAAATGCTGGAGTTGGTGATGTAAAGCCAGTATCTGCTGAGGTTGTTATTTCATCAGTGCTTTTTTTATTACTTTACAAAATCAGTCAGTTTTGAAGAAAATGTTTGACTTCTGAGTGTTTTCCTACCTGTAAAATCACATTCATATTACATGAGCAATGCTAATGTTCTGGCAAGACACATTAACTCTTCTGCAGTCATCTCCTGGAAGAAAATCTCAGCTAGTGTTTTTTGGACTTTTATGAAGTTCAAAGCATAATCTTTAACCCAATATGGTGCTAAAACCCAGTTTGACCTGCATTCCCTGGGCAGATGAAAAATGCAGTCATTCCTGTAATTGATAACCTGCAGCTAGTAAGGGTTTTACATTGAATTACTACTTGTTATATTTACCGTATAGAAATTAGAAACTGAGATGATCCAAAAGAATAAGAGGAGGGAAGGGAATGGTCTATTCAGTGATACTAGCTTGTTAAAAATTGAAGCTTTTTTCTCAATGTGAAACTGATTCCTGTTTTTAATAATAAACCAAATCTGTTTCCTTAAAGCATATATGGGGAAAATAAGCAGTATGCACACCCTTATACTGGTGTATAAGAAGAAGCAGTCAAAGATAAACTGCTGTTTGGTCATTATTGACCAAATAAATGTTCTGTGGTCATTGTTTCTTTAGGGAATCTTTTCACCTTTCTTGCTTTAAGACCAAAAAAACCCAAACAAACCCAAAACAAAAAACTCCTGTTCTTTTGTTGAAGTATTGTTCCAAATATGAGAGCTTGGCAATGGGTACAAAAAGTACTTGAGACGTGAATTTCAGCATTTACTGAGAATATGAACTTTTACTATAGTAGACGAAATCATTCCTCCCATAGTGGTGGCAGATGCCTTACAGTTCTGAGGAAAATCAGTCCTCCTTCATGCTGCTTCTTACGGTATTGTGGTTGGAATCACAGAACCAGGAACTGGGATTTGATCAGCTAGATCTCTCTCATAAGAAATCACAGGATGGTTTGGGTTGGAAGGGACCTTAAAGATCATCTGGTTCCCACCCCCCTGCCATGGGCAGGGTCACTTCCCACTAGACATGGTTGCTCTAAGCCCCGTGCAACCTGGCCTTGAACACCTCCAGGGATGGGGCAGCCACAGTTCTCTGGGCAACCTGGGCCAGTGTTTCACCACCCTCACAGTCAAGAATTTCTTCCTAATACCTAATCTAAATCTCCCCCCTTCCAGTTTAAAACCATTCCTCCTCGTCCTATGGCTCCACTCCCTGATCCAGAGTCCCTCCCCAGCTTTCTTGTAGGCCCCTTTCAGATACTGGAAGGGGCTCTAAGTTCTCCCCGGAGCCTTCTCTTCTCCCGGCTGAACAATCCCAACTCTCTCAGCCTGTCGTCCCAGCAGAGGAGCTCCAGCCCTGAGATCATCTCAGTGGCCTCCTCTGGCTCCGCTCCAGCAGGTCCATGTCCTTCTTACTTTGAGGCCCAGAGCTGGATGCAGTACTCTTACTTCATTTTTTCACTGACATTTGGGGATGTCTTGTGCCTTTCTGTGGATTTCTAGGTTATATCCCTTCCTAGAAGAGGAGGATTCTACCCCAAGTTTTTTTCTCTTAAGAAAGAACAGTCATTGCAGTACAACAGTGTTGGCTGCTTTCCAAAAATGCTATCATTCCATTTCTGGTGGTTGGTTTTTTTCTGTTGTGATGGGTTGTAATGAACACCAATAGATCCCTGGCTAGATTTTTGCAGAATTAGTAGGGTTTTTCTGAGCTTCATCTAAAGCTGTACAGATTTTTTTGTTGTTGTTGTTTTGCGGTTTTCTTTTGATTTTTTTTTTTCTTTTTTTCCTTCTGAGTAATTGCCTGCGAGGGTTTCATTTGTGGTGCCCATGTGGAGCAAAGTCAGGTTGTTCTGACTGTTGCTGCCTGTTGTGGCTATGCCTGCACCCTAAAATGCTGTCACATCCATAGAAGATCACAGAGGACACTCCCCCCCACCCCCAACCTGCCTCATTTTCTTACTGTTCCTGGCAGACAGACAGAATCCCACCAATGTCAACCTTTTTTTCCCCAATTAAGGGCTAGCGTTAGTTTCTTATATTTGAGCAATAGGTGTTTCTTTGGAGAATATTGCCTTTTTTGCCTTGTGCTAGTATCATAGGATAGCCTCAAGGGTTCCTGTTTCACAAGTATTTATTGTGATGATTTCAAGTCTGTTATGTATGCCCTTCCATTGCTTTTACTTCAGAGAAAGGGACACTGCACAATTCTCATCGCTCCTACCAAGTGCCCTTGGAGAACAAGTAATGCTGCGGGTGGCACGTCTTAACGTACAGTTGCTGTGAGATAAACCACATAGGGGTTTTTTTCTGACTCTGCAGAATAATTTCTTATTCTAGTAGTGAAGAAAACTTCCCAGATGTTTAATGGCAAGGGGACTCTTTTTTTTTTTTTTTTTTTTTTTTTTTTTTTTTTTTTTGTTGGGTGACCCAGGATTTAACCCTGTTTTGTTTGCGTCTCTCTAGGTGTGGCCATTTGTATGGTGACCCCAAAGAAGTATCCCCTGTCTTCACTCAGTTCGTTGAATGTGTCTGGCAGCTCATGCAGCAGTTCCCATGCACATTTGAGTTTAATGAACGTTTCCTTCTTGAAATCCATGACCATGTCTACTCTTGCCAGTTCGGCAACTTCCTTGGGACCTGTCATAAGGAGCGTGAGGATCTGAAGTGAGTTGGCAGTTCATAGAACCAACAGTCTAGAAGTCACTTTAAATGTCAGGAACAGGGCAGGTTGTGTTTGTTCGTGTGTTTTTAATGTAATTGTAGGTTGGCTAAGGGTAACATTGTCTTGATAAAGGCTTGTGTTCTACAGTGTGAACAAGAATTATAAATTAATTGTATCCTGGAAGACAGGTGTTTTAATTTGGACCACAGTAATAACTTGCAGATACCCCCTTTGGACTGGATAGTGTCCATTTTAAATAATTATATATTCCTTAGTGATGTATCTTGTGTTTATGGAAATAATCAGATAGTGTGTAAAAATAATTCTTAGCTCCCTTAATCTAATTCTACTCAGAACAGCTAGCATTAATCCGCTTAACTTGTTTCTTATTTTTTAGTGATTAGATGTTATTTGTAATTGACAGAATCTTTGAGAAGACCCATTCGCTGTGGCCTTTCCTCTTACAGAAGAAGCAGGAATTGAGAAATCCTTTGTACAGAGGATTTACAGCTTACAAAGAGCTTCAACCAAACACACTACCTTTCAGTTTCCAGTAAGCTGCTTATTTAAGGGGGGGAGGGGGGGGGCATTTCTTTCATTGTAACGTAGACTGGTAATTCAGGTTTACTAAAATAAATTTTCACTGATTAGCATGGTTTGTTTTACCTTTCCCCTCCATTTCTCATCCATAAACTGAGAGTAGTAGTGCACAGGTAATTGCTAAATAAGTGCAGGTACTGTAATTTAAAATAATATTTTTTTCATTGATGTTGAGAAAGGTGGGGAAGGGCAAGGAAAAGAAGAACTTCAGATGTGTAGATAGACCCACACACACCCCCTGACTGCTTGCTCTGTCAAATTTACATGATGGGGTAGGCAATTGTTAAAGAAAGTTCCTCCTTTCCTTCTTTTTAATACATATTAAGGAAGTATTTAAAACAGGAATTTCAGTGCTCAGTCACACCCAGAATTCTGCAGTCAGGGTGGTTTTCACAAGAAGGGATTTCTTGGTGCCATGTCTGTTTGCTTGCCCAGGGTGTTGGAGCTGAAACGGTGGGTTTTGCTTTGTTTCTGGCTCCCTCCTGTTCCCTGCTGAGACAGGGAGGAATGCAAATGTATTTTCAAGTGCTGTGTGTGGTTACTGGTGGGCAAAGTGTTTCAATAAAAGTAGGGAGTTAGGGCAAACCAAGGACTTGAAGGTGAAGTGCCCAAGCTTCCAGTGAGTCTGCTATAGAAAAAAGTGTATTCTTGTCGTATGCTAACACCTGCTGCCAGTGCATGTGGATCATAAGGCAGAAGTACTTTCAATCCTCAGAAGTTTTTTTGAACTTTATGAAAATTTGCCTGTTGATACTGAATATTATAATCCAAGGCTGTGGCAGTTTTTAAAAATCAGTTACTAATCTCAATTTGTTAATTTTTTTTTTCTTAAACAGCATCTAGTTTGTTGGCCAGTAGCGTACAATTGGCCATTTAATTCTCTTTTCTTGCCCTGTTCTTGAGGTTTTGGTGTGGGATGTACAATCGCTTTGACAAAGGAATGCATCCAAAACAGTGTGTATTGGATCATCTGCTAAGCTGCGTGAGCCAAAAGGTGAAACTGGAGGACAATGCATCTGAACTGGAAAATGTGAGTCCTGAATCTTAATGATATTTAAAATCACATAATGGTTTTAGCAAATACAACTGGGATTGAACATTGGCACAGAACAATTGTTTCAACATGCTGGGCAGAGCTGGGCAAAATGAAGGGTTAAATGACGTTGCTGTAATAAATCGGTTTGATTACCTAAAATGCTTATCTGCTAGGTAAAAGCTGTGTTGGGTCAAGTTCTGTTGCAGGCTTGTGATTCTCTAAATGAAGCAGGCATTAAAGGAACATACAGGTTTCAACTCCGCTTGCAGCGAACTTCAAGGGAGAGGGAGAGAAGAAAAGAATGGGCCTGCTTCCCCCCCATAAATAATAGGAATACAAAAAAAAGTTGTTGTTTTCAGCTTGCCCCCATGTTTTTCTTTTCCGCCTTTTCATTCACAAGACACATTGGAAAAACTGATGATCAACCAGGTATTCAAACAGTTGGGTTACTTAAGTTGGCTTCTATGTAATCGCCAAAATGTAACTGGGTCGTGTAGTCTGAATTATCCTCTAAAAGTGGCTACCTTGGATTTGAAGTATCTTGCTAAAACAAGATGGGGAATCTTGCACGTTTACTACTTGTGTTCTGTGGTACTGGAGGGCAGAGATCTTGTGTCCGGAATAACCAATTTCTCTACTTCAACCCTGAATAATGAAGTAAACGGCAACACACTTCACGGTTTGGTCAGTTCTGATCAGATTCCCCAGAGCTCTGTTTATATGAGGTTGTAGATATCTATCTCAGCAGCGCAAGACGGGGGGGCGGGGGGGGAACCAAAACGTAGATAGTCTTGTTAGCTTTTGAAATGCTGTAGTTTTGTGTTTCCATATGTATTACCTCTGGCTGGGATGGAGTTACTTTTCCCCCGGCAGCCCTCATGGTGCTGAGCTGTGTATTGGTAGCCAGAATGGTGTTGGTAACACCGTGGTGCTTTGGCTGCTGCTGAGTGGTGCTCCACAGCATCACGGCTGTCTCTCCAGCGTCTTCCCCCCTCACCAGCAGGCTGGGGTTGGGCAACATCCTGGGAGAGGATGCAGCCAGGACAGGTGACCCAAACTGACCAAAGGGATATTCCATACCATATAACTTCTGCTCAGCGATAACAGCTAAGAGGAAGGAGGTGGGGGGAATTGTTATTACTGCGTTTGTCTTCTGGAGCAACTGCTACGCATACGGAAGCCCTACTTCCCAGGAAGTGGCCTGACATCACCTGTTGATGGGAAGTAGAGAATAAATCTCTTGTTTGCCGTTGCTTGTGCTTTATTAAACTGCCTTTATCTTGACCCATGAGGGTTTTTTCCATCTTATTTTCTCTCTCCTGTCCTGCTGAGGAAGGGGGGTGATAGAGTGGCTTGGTGGGCACCACCCACCACAGTCCTTTTTGGCAACCAGTGTGGGGCACAAGGAATTTGAGGTAAGGATAGTAATTGGGAGAGGTAACAGGCAAAACATGGACTGAACAATGTTAAAGAGAGAAATGATCTTGGAGTATATCAGTTGTTTTAATTGTGGTGAAGGGACAAGGGGTGGATTATGTGTAAATTGCCCACTCTTGTTTGGTGTTGTGATGATAGATGATTTTGGTGTAGGGAAATTTTTTTTGTTGATGTGAGTGAAGATTGTGTGGTGAATGTGGATTTTAATGATAATTCTTAAATATGTGATTCACAGAGGTGAGAGGTGGGATGTATCAGGTTTGCGTGGCAAGGTTTTGGTAGCAGGGGGTTCTACAGGGGTGGCTTCTGTGAGAAGCTGCTAGAAGCTAATGCCAGCCACCTCCAAGACAGACCCGCTGCTGGCCAAGGTTGAGCCCATCAGCGATGTGGTAGCCTCTCTGGGATAACATAGTTAAGAGGGGGTGGTGGGAAACCCTGCACAACAGTAGCTGGAGAGAGGAGTGAGAATATGTGAGAGGAACAGCTCTGCAGACACCAAGGTCAGTGAAGAAGGAGGGGAGGAGGTGCTCCAGGTGACGGAGCCGAGATTCCTCTGCAGCCCATAGTGAAGACCATGGTGAGGCAGACTGTCTGCCTCCAGCCCACAGAGGACTACGGTGGAGCAGATGTCCACCTGCAGCACGGGGAGGACCCCACACTGGAGCAGGTGGATTCCCAAAGGAGGCTGTGACCCCATGGGAAGCCCATGCTGGAGCAGGCTCCTGGCAGGATCTGTGGAGAGAGGAGCCCACGCTGGAGCAGGTTTGCTGGCAGGAATTGTGACCCCGTGGGGACCCATGCCAGAGCAGTCTGTTCCTGAAGGAACCCATAGTGGAGAATTCCTGAAAACCTGCAGCCTGTGGGAAGGACCCACATTGGAGAAGTTCGTGGAGGACTGTCTCCCATGGGAGGGACCCCACGCTGGAGCAGGGGAAGAGTGTGAAGAGTGCTCCCCCTGAGGAGGAAGGAGCGGCAGAGACAACGTGTGATGAACTGACCACGACCCCTATTCCCCATCCCCCTGCGCTGCTGGAGGGAGGGAGGTGGAGAAATCAGGAGTGAAGTTGAGCCCAGAAGGAAGGGAAGGGTGGGGAGAAGATGTTTTTAAGATTTAGTTTTTTGTTTTCTCATTACCCCACTGTGATTTGATTGGTAATAAATTAAATTAATTTCCCCAAGTCGAGTCTGTTTTGCCCATGACAGTAATTGCTGAGTGATCTCCCCATCCTTATCTTGACCCAGGAGCCTTTCGTTATATTTTCTCCCCCCTGTCCAGCTGAGGAGGGGAGTGATGGAGCGACTTTGGTGAGCACCTGGCGTCCAGCCAGGGTCATCCCACCACAATCCTCTACAGCTGCCTGAAAGGAGAAGTGTGGCTTTTCTTTGGACTCAAGGCTCTACTTGCAATGTCTTTGCTATGCATATTAAAAAAACCCAAACCACAAAAAAATGTAAAAACCTCTGAAAAATACAGTAGTGAGAGAGTCATCTAAAAATATACCAGTGGAAGACCTATCAGTGTCCTTTACTAGGTTAATGTGAATGCTGAAAACTTTAGTTTTATTAATTATACAATGATGTTCCTATCAAACATGTAAGGATCTATGGCCATGTACTTTAATGCTGAAAAAGAGGCACCAACACAGGACTATTATGTTGGCGGTTGTTGTAGATCTCTGACATCTGGGAATAATAGCTTTCATTAATTTTTTTATGTCTTTTCATTTGTGTAGAAACTTCCTTTCCTTGATGGTCCTTTGCCCAGTGAAGCTTGCTCCTTATCCAAAGTAGGACGTGCTGCTTCAAAAACACCGATGCTCAACACTCCTCAGGATTACGAAGGGGACCCGCCTCCTGCGTTGAGCAATGGCGCCTCAGGAGGGGATATGGATGTTATGTCAGATGTGGACCAAAGGAACAAAGAGAACCTGTCTCGACACCAGGACCTCCATGATCATAACGACACCATTGATGTGTTAGACTCTGAAGCCAAGGATGAAAAGCCTCAGCACCATTGATCAGCTCCGAGAACTGTGCAATGAACCAGGCGCTTGTGGTGGTGAGGCGTAAGGGAGCTGTGCCCCCCACGGGGGTGTAGACCCCCGAACCATTTACAGCTGAGTGTGAGTACGTTTGTTTGCAGGGAGCTGTGCTCGCGGTAGAGAAGACAGTCTGTGTTTGGTTTGGTTCACATCATTTGCAGCTAAAATGATGAAGGTGCGTACAGAGCTGCCCAGAAGGCTTCCTTGAGTTAGTGTAAACCTTATTTTTCAGTGGAAACACAATGTGTGTTTAAGGTTTATGACTGCCAGCCAGTACTGGTATTTCAAGCTGAAAGAAATCTTGGCTAGTTAACATGGGCCTTAGGACTTGTGCAGTGTTTATAACTGGAGTAGGAAGGATGGAGTCCATTTGTTCTCAGTGGTGGTGCAAGGTCATCTTCAAATGATAAAAAATTTCAGTTCATCTTAAAATGAAAAAAAAAATTAATCTTTTCTTAGCTGTGAATGAATCTCTGCATGGAACCCTCACCTTGTGGCAGAACTGATTCATTTTTTTGTTTCCTATGCATATTTGTTAAACAAAAACACCCCCCTGTGCCTTTTTATGGAGACCGTTTTAATGTCTAGCCATGCAATGTACTGTTTTTATTATTGTAGAGTGTAGTATTTGGTCTTCTTTGTAGTCAGTATTTTTAAACAAGGTTTTTTATCTGCTGCCGGCTTCTCCAGGATCTTTGCCGATCCCCTGAGTTTAGTAGCTTCTTTCCAAGCCAACCTTTCAAAGAGTAAGCTTTTATGGACCTCATCTACTGATTGTGAGAGTGCAGCAAGCCATAAAGACAGCCTGTAACACGTGAATTTTTGACGGAGGATTAGAAATGAGAAAAGACAGGAAAAAATAAAATTGATACGGAATTTTTCTCTCTTGTTTTATGATCTTGGTTAAATCGAAGCAAGAGAGTAACTCTTTGTTCTAAGCTGGAATCATTGTGCTTTCCTCACATCCGTCAATGAGGCAGCAATTATGGATGAGGTGTGTTCGGCTATTGAAATGGGGCCTAAAATGATTGCTTGACATCACATGTTGAGTGATTATGATGAACATAATCTTGGATGTTAAAATCCTGTGAACCTTAGAGGTGTTTTGTCGGTATTGTCAAGACATGGGGAGATGAACAATATCTCTCATGGCTATGATTTTTGTAACTTTGTGAAGCTGGTGACAAAGTGTACATTGGGATGTGACCCCTTATTGGAACTAGGAGTGGTCTTCTTGGCTCATGACTGTGGCTCCAGCTTGGACTCACTCCAGTGCTTGTTACCACTACTTTGTTTCTTTAAACTACTGTAATCTCAGCTGGAGATACTAGTTCCAAGTTGCAGCTTTAAAACGGAGACATATATTCCATTTATACAGAAGCCTTGTGAAGAAACAAGGGCTGGTCTCCCCAGGGGAATGGACGGCCCAGGAAAGCTGTTCCACAGCACTTGTCCTGGCCAGGCTTCTACAGATGTGCTTAATTGCACAGAGAGTCCCTTTGTGCAGCTTAATTCAAGATGCTTTTCTGCTTTCTTTTGGATCATATTGTTTAAATTGGATGCTGCCATTAGGTCTTAAAATCAGTCTTTCTCTCTTATAAAATTTTGAAACAAACTGAAAATATTTTCTAAGTTAGCCCTCCCAATCCACAGTGAAAAGTAGAAACATTCCATTATAGCATCCTAAAATGCAGTAGCCATTGTTCATGTGCTTATAACCTATGGTGAAATGACTAGGTTAGTTTCAGTGTTCAAGATTAAGGTAGAAAATAAAAAATAAAAAACCCCCAAAAAACAAAACCAAACCTCCCCTGAGTGTCTCACTTTGGGTAAGAAAATACGTATTTTATTAAGCATATCAAAAGACCCAAAGAAAAAGGGCAATACCTGAGAACACAGTTTCTTTTAATGCCTAGAATGGCAAAGAGAAACTTCTAATGTTGCAGGTTTTTCAGTCTTAAAGCAAGTAATATTTATGTAGTTTTAAACCACAATGTGCGATTGATTTCAAAACTAAGCTCAATAAAACACTGAACCAGATAGAAGACATTCGAAACTTGTTGTGTGGGTACGTATCAAAAATACTGCATCATGCAGCAGCTATGTATTTTATTTTGAAGGATGCACATTTCTGAAGGCATCTTTTCTTGATCTCAAGATGAGTATCTGCTGTTGAGTCTCTTTGCTCCTAAAAAGAGATCTGCTAAGCTCCTAACATTTAGATAGTCTACCAGCCTTTGAAGTTTGCCATATCCACGTACTTCTCAAGCAAAGAGATTGCACACTAAGTCTTAATCCGGTTGCTTTAGGTACCCAGGGCTTGGAATCTGCTGTAGCTTTCACTGGAGAGTGCTGGGGAGATTATTTCCCTTTGTCTCTGTATTGTGTAGAAGCTCAATTTCACACGTGCGCTTTGCAGTTTGGGGCCCATTCCATGTGGATTGATAGATGAACCCTGTCTCTTCTTTCAAGGTGGTTGAAGAGTGTAGTGGATAGTATGCACGGCTTCTTAAATAGAGAACTCTCAAATGGTGAATGAGACCAAGACAGGCACTTTTTAGGACTACTTATTCTAGATGTCGTCAGTTCTTTCAATGTGTTCTCTAATGAAAATTAGAGATACAGAATTGTAGAGAATTTTGACTGACTACTGAAGGATTTAGACATGCCATTGGTTAATCACTGTATAAAAACATTTTGCAGAGGTTTCTGTAAATGTTTACACATTGCCTTGTCTTTTGAATTACCATAGATTACCTTGAGAAAAGTATAATAATCTTTGCTTATCCCTAAAACATGACACCGACATCTCCACAAATCCTTTTTACTACAATATTAGTACAGGTGCATATAACCATGAAAAGATTACTTCATACTCTGAAAGTATTAGTAAGCTTTTAGTAATCTTGCTGCTTTTGACTTTAGTAACAAAACAGTGGATGACTTTATACTCTGAAATGCAAAACCTAGCAAAAAAAAAAAAAAGGTAATGGTCTGTCTTTTTAAACCTCTTGGATTTAATGTATACAGACTTGGTCAAAGCCTACAACATACTAAAAATCATTCATGCTGGTGCTGTAAATTTACAGAGCTGGAAAAGATTCCAGAGTTCCCTGGCTTTCCATGAGATTATTTGTTTGAAAACCGATTAGCTAGAAGCTTTTTAGTTTTGATGCTAACTCTTGTGTGTTTTAAGACCAAAAATGAAAAGCTGTTCAGAGCTCTTCAGCGTGTCCTCAGGTCTCTGCTCAGCTCGGACTGGCTTCCCAGGGCCTTGCAGAAAGCCTGCGTTCCCTCGTTCCGGAGCGCCATGCTGACAGTGGTGAGTGACTTGATTATATGTTCCCTAAAAGTGTTAAAGGAAATCTAAAAGCTGTTATGTAGGAATCTTCTTATGTAAGCACTGTGTAGATGAAAAGTTACTATAACTTCTTTATTCCTAGTGGAGCATCCATGCGTTGTGAAGTCACAAATACTGTTTTTTATTTAGAGCTGTTAAGTGAACAATGCAACTTGCTGCTTTCCGTTTGGATCCCTCTGACTGGGAGAACTGGGAGGGAGGAGGGATGGGCTCTGTTTGTGTAAAATTCTTCCTTTCCTGGAGCACCTTTTTGCTTTACTGGGATACTCTGAAGTGTCATGGTTTCATGCCTGTACATAGTGTCTCTTTTGCTACAAATAGATATGGCACTGTAATGGGCAAGTGCCTGTAATGTTCTGTGTTGAAGCTACTACTTTGAAGTAGAGAGGGACTCGTGTAGCTTTATTTCTTGGTTGAAATGTCTTAATGTGAACTTCACAATGCTGGATTCTTGAATTGTATTTTGTTTTGCAATTGTCGCCTGTGGTAGAGAAAATCCAAGCGGTGCTGTTTGCTTTACGGAAAAAGGAATAATTAGTTTGTCCATAGATGTTGTGGTTCTCAGTTGGCCCTCTTTCATGGGATAGAAAAAGCAGTTTCTTAAAGCCTAGAATGCATGACATACTTCTGGCTGCATATTCTGTTCCTGCTCTTAGTGAATGCCTTTCATTTAAGTGCTGAGAAGAAAAATCCACCCACTATGTGGGTGCTCACATAAAACTACTGACGAGGGTGGAGGAGGAGGCTGGCTGGTCAGCTTCAGTTTGTGTCAGTGAGCTGCTCCAGCCCTGGGGAGGGAGCCGTGCTGGGAGCTGAAGGTGTGCAGAGCTCGGCGGGGTCTCTGCCTTGAGTTAGACCTTGTTGGGTTACAGGTGGAAATCTCCGTGTTGAAGTGCCCCGTGTCTGTTGTTTCTGTCGGGTTTGGAGATGGTTGAGCCCTAACCAGGCGCTCAGAAAGCACCCTTGCAAAACCATAGCACCTGCAGGGAAAGCATTTAAAAGAGCTCTTGTGCCAGACACCACTTCAGTTCACTTTCTGGCAAAACTGGTCTTTGGGTAGCTCCAGTGCCTGACGGTTGCTCCCCCGAAGGGATCATTTCTTGGCACTGTTTAGTAATGAATATGCGCGAGTGACCAGGAGAATTCAAAATGTGTCTGCTGTTTTGCTCTTCTCCCCTTCCCCACCACTCTGCCTTGAGTGCTGGGGGCGTTTTTTGTACAAACCTAACACAGTTATTCCTCGTTTACATACCGTCCCTCTTGCACATATAGGCACTTCCTGCGCCTTGGGGCGGAGTGGGGGGGAAGAATCTGTTCTGAATGTAGTAGTTTTGTTTTAATCGATACACAGCACTTGCTTGATTAGATGAGGAATGTCCTGAACCTGATGATGTTGAAGTCTGTGTTTTCGTAAGTATCTTTAGCACTAAGAGCAGCCAGGTCGGTGCCAACTGCAGTTGGTGTTATTTGTTAGGGCAAATGTTCTGCTGTACAGCACTGCGTCCCTTTGGCATCTCTGAACTACAAAAGCAATGCAGAGAGAGGGTAGGTTAAAATGGTTGACCTATATCTCTTCTCACGTCATTTATCTATGTATATGCGTCTGTATTTAATGTAGCAGCATACTACTGGAATAACTTGTAGCACTGGATCTAGTCATATGTAACTGAGCACACATGTACTTCTGTCATCCACAAACTGGTCTTTGTAGGAACGTATCTAAAATTGTGTGTAGTACTCGGCTGAAAATTGTAAATGTTTTTGCTGTATCTGTAAATCAGTCCCTATTTTTGTCAGTGTAACTGTTGAAGGACAGTTGTATAAAATTGTGGATGATGAAATCCCGTATTCTTGAATGTGCTGCGATGGCTGTATACATGTAAGTCATTTTAGTTAATGCACTGCTTAAAAAAAAAATTGTACCATGTTTAGAGGAGCACTGTGTCTTTTTTTCTCTCAGTGTATTTGTTCCATGAAGTTCCACTTGTATTATAGTTTATTTTTATTCCCTACAAAAATAAACACCTTGCCTTTTTAAAGTAAACGACTAGTCTGTTTATTGGTTAATTAACCTCAAAGCAGAACTGCACACTTTGAAATGTGAAATCAGTTGAAGACTCTTAAGTAGTGAGCTTATCTTAAACTGAGTGTGATTCCACTTCCCCTTCTTTTACAGAATAGAAACTAGGTGACCTCACTGGTTTTGGAGGGACTGCTGGGGGCAGCACTGCTCAGTGTCTTTTAGAAAACCCACAAAGTAATAATACTAATGAAGCTGTATTAAATCTTGGTATCTTCTGTACATTTGGTTACTTTTTTTTTTTCCAAATTTTATGTATTAAAACCAAATACCTTTTCAGTGTTTTCTTCCTCCTGGAAAGCTGTCTATCCCTCGCCCATGGATAAGCGTGTCTAGGGGTGGCTTCAGGCTGACTTAAAAAGCTTTCTGAGGAGCAACTAGACCTTCCTTCTGGCCTGCTGCAAGGAATTGAGTCTGACCTTTGAGGGTGTTCCGTGGCACCAGGTGAAGAGATGGTTTTGTTGTTTTTTTTCCTGATAGCTTTGAGTGAAGAATCTGCAGTCCATCTGCTGAGGGTATCCTTTAAAAATGCTCTTTTGTCCAATTCTTTTTAATCATAACTCCAATAGTAAGTCAAGGTGGGGGGTGTTTTTCAGTGCAGACGCACTCGAGTGAGGTGGGAGAATGCTTAAGGAAGAGGGAGATTCCTGGTGCAAAACTTGCCTCATGTTTATAAACAAGATTGGAACGGGTGCTTTAATAACTTAGAGCTGTGCAGTAACAGTCAAATCCTACAATTAAATCTAGATCTGCAAAGTGGAGAGAAATGATGCGATACAAGTTAATTTGACACTTCTAAGGTTTTACAAAGTGCTTCAGGATGTCATTTGGATTGGTAAATTAATGTAAATGGTTTAAATCTGTGCCTGGCAAAGCAATGTAGGCTATTTTAGTAATTAATTTTAAAATAAGTGTTTGGCGGTTTTTAATACTCTGTGTGGCAGGTGGGGGGAACTGAGTGACAGGGATGTGACTTGCAGGGGGTCAGCAGGAGAGATGGAGGCACTGTTTTTCACAGGTCAGTGTTTAGCGTTGGACTGTTCAGCCTTTAATCTTAAATACGAATAGCCCTGAACCCATCGTCAGGCGGAGGGGGTAAGACTGTGAACACAAGGAATAGACCCAAGACCAAAACCTGTTACCCAGCCCCTGATGAGTATTTTCCACTGCACTGTGCATCTTGAAAATGAGTATTTCTTTTCTGTGTATTAAGGCAAAAAATATGCCGGATGCTTCAATATACTCAGTCCCCAGACGTTTCAAAGTCTTTTTTTCTTCTTGCTAATTTTAAATGTTCGTAATATTTCCAGTGAAATAATTCATTTACCTAAATTAGACTTGCTTTGCATGTAATTGGATTATTAGCATTAACACTGACTAGAATTGAAGGAGCTGTAATTTACATTTGGGGAAAACTTACTGTCTGTTTGACAGCATCTCTGCTGAGGATGATTTAAAACTTCCCTATTGAAGCTAACTTTAGCTTTGAGGGGGCAGGTTCCATTTAGAGTCGTCGTTGTCGGATTGCTAAAGACTTAGGTTTTTAACAGCTCTCAGGAAATACCTTACGCTGAGTAAAAATACTTAATTGGAGGTATGTACTGAAAAACAGCTGTTTTAAGGTCAAGCCTGCTGTTCTAAGTTCAGATAGAAAAAGCAGTTAAGTTACCCTGCTTTCTTGTTGAGGTTCAGGTTCATGTGTGCTAAGGATACCTTAAAATGTTGATTCATTTTCATTCTGCATTGGTGCATTCTTTGTTGCAGTACAGCAATAATACTTGAATTATTTTTGTAGCAATGTGACTTCGTACTCAAGTTTCAGTTAATTCAGTTACCCAGCAGTTATAGATGCCAGTGATGATTTGCTAGAGATACATTGGTGTTAAGGCATCTTGCACGTATGTAAAATGGATAAACTCCTCTGATATTGAAGGCAGGCTACAAATGTTTGGGTTGATGACTTTTAAAAATAAAAAAAAAAGCCAATCCAGTCAAGCAGCAGAAAGAGTATTTTTTTAAATCTCTTTACACAGACAAGGACATGAACTACTCTCGTCACAATCCTGCAGGAACAGGAGTGAACCTTCACCGTAGCCATTCGTTGCTGAGAGGGGAGATGCCCTCGGTCCTTGGCGTGGGTCTGCCTGGATCAGTCGGCGCATGGCACTGCTGCAGGTCCCTGAAGTGACATTTTTGTCCTCAATAATGTTTCTTTAATGATAGGCAGAAGGTGTGTTAATTGTAATTCCTCTCGCATGCGATCAGCTTCTAAATTCGAATGTTCTCCTGTAACTTGTATTTTCTTTCACTTGCGGAGAGTGGAGGGGGTCGGGGGGGACACAAACCCCAGTAGCCTTAAGAGGAATAACCCTTCTGTAAGTCAGACCGGAGCCTGTTTCCCATGGCTCTGTTGCAGTGGTTTTGAGGAAAGTGAACACTATGCACTGAATCTGATTGTTTTTCTTCTCTCTCTCTCTCTCTCTTTCTCTTCAACCAAGAACAGATCTCGGAGCCTGCTCAGCTGTGGGAGAGGAGCAAGGAATCTAGTTTGAGCGGGAATCAATAACAATATATACAGAAGCCTCCTTGGGGAAAAAAAACCCCACGTATGGATCTGCAGAATTAGCAGGCGCTGCTCTTGGCCAAACGCTTTGCAGGCTAACACATCGGGAGCCAGGCAGATGCACGGGCCAAAGGCTGGGGCTGATTTGACTCTCCAAAATCTGAGTCTTCTGCAAGTGTTGCAGTTTTTGTACAGTAACTATGAGCAATCCTCTGCCTGGTGAGGCACTTAAAGGGACTTAAGCAACACAGAGACTTTTACACATCTTACCTGACAAAGGGGAAACCAGGGAGAGGATAAAGATACAGGGTGTCCATTAGCCATTTTAAGGAAATCTGGTCCCGTTCTTGTGTTTTATCCTATTCATATGTCCCTTCATACAGCATTTTAAACTTGATGCTTTTCCTGGTTTTTTGGTGGTTTTTTTTTTTTTTGGTTGGGTTTGGGGGTTTTGTTTTTGATGACCAGTAATGTTTTGAAAGGAATGATTTTTGTTGTGCAGCGATCCAGTGTGTGTTTGTGGCTTGAGAAAGTGTTTGGGATAAATCTGGCAATTGACATGGATCAGAAATTCTGTTTCTGAAAGGTTGTTGCAGTCTCACCTGCTGTTGGAGAATCCTCTAAGAGCAGATAGTTCTCCCGTGCCTGCTCTTAATGCCTGATATTTTGAATAATCACAAAAACCTCCACTTCTTGAACGTGTAGTTTGTGATCTTAGGGCAAAGATGCTTCTGGGGGTGGCATTACTCAGAGCTGATCATGAGTTTTACTTCCTCCTCAAAGCTTTGGAATGAAAACCAGCACATTTTAGTATTGTTAAATAAAAGCAGAGAAGACCCCCTAGTTCTCCCAGAAACAACTTGTAAGCGTTGCCAGCCCTGGGGCACATTTAGAAGAGCGTACTGGGGGGAACAGGCAGGTTTATGTGAACGATTGGTGTCACGCAGATAACCCACGTGACAAAGAGCGGGCATATGCTGATTTTGGGTTTTGTGTTTCAAGTCCTTAATGATGACCTTCTCGTACTGGTTTACAGCCGCTGGCTCCAGCGCATCCTCGGAGCAAAAAGGAAGAGGGCTCCTGGGAGGCGGTGGAAGCAGGGAGCCATCTTGCAACGCCACCGAACTTCTGGGGCTGCGATGCTGCCGAAATTCCTTGAGGAATTACAGCTCGTGGAGGAGGAAAAACCAGTTGCTGGATTCCTTCCTTTAGTTCTAACTATGTATTTTGTGTGTTAATGCACCCGTTAAATTGTGCCTACGAAGGGGCCCTGGGAGCTGTTGCTGTGCAGGTGTGTACAGTGCAGGCAAGGGATGCTCCGCAGGCATTCGTGTCCTCTCGTGGTTAATATCTCAGTCACGTTGCTGCTGGAGCCACCTCCGCGCTGGGTGGTGAGAAGGTGGCCAGCAGGACAGGCAGGTGTAAGTGCCAGAAAGCTGCGAGAGGTGTTTTGATCGGCATGGAGGGAAACTCCCAAGTTCAAAGGCTTTGCTGCGGTTTGGCAGTGATTTATAGTTCAAAGGCAGGACTCTAAAGTAGCCCCACGCAGTAACTGCATTTCCAACCTTGAGGACTGTTAGTAAATCCTTAATCTCTTCCAAGTGATTTATTTGGTACTGCTCAGCACTAAACTTTTAAATCAGAATGCTTAGTGGTGTTAAATCAGAAAGCTCATTATCTCCTTTCAGCTGCATTAATAAATATAATCTCTTTAATGGAAGCAACTTCATTAGACAGGATTCGCCTTCCCAAAAAACCTTCTTGATTGGCATTAAATATACTTCTGCCCTTTAATTTTTCTCCAGTTAATGGAGCGCTGATAAAGGAGTTGCTTTGCTGGGAGCACGTGTCAGGTCAGGCAGTGGCTCAGGGGCAGCCCGCTCGCGCTTGGAGCTCAGGCAGAAGGTGAAGGCTCCCCCCCGACTTCTCAGTCTTCCTCGGTGTTTGAAGCATTGGGAAGTTTATCAGAAATGGGTCGGACTTATCAGTGCCTCTCCTTGGGCTCCCGGTTGGGGTTTAGCTGAATCTGTGTGCCTTTAAATATTTAAATATTCCTGCAGGATGCTATTTAACGTGTCTCTTTGGCTGTTACAGGAGCACAATGAGTATGTCAGTTTGTGTTCTTCCAGTTGAGGGTGGATTTATCAGCAAGTACCTCGTATTTTTTGCTTCATTAGTATTCGGTTTAATCTCTGTTCTTTACCAAAGAGGTGGTCTTGTATCCGAGATTTCTTTTTCTTGGTTAACAGCTAAACAGCAGCGGCAACAACAAAAGAATATACAGTTTATCATTAAATTTTCCATTCAAGGATTTTTCTTTCATCTCTAAGTTCCCTTACAGTTTCCTACGTTTCGTATTTTCTAACGTGTAGTCATTTTGTCGTCTGTATCCCCTTTTTTTCACATTACAATACACTGTCTTTTTAATTGCTGCTTTTATTTCTGCCTTTCGTTGAAGGAGTTTCCAGCCAGGCTTGGCTTTTCTGACTGCAGCATCCCCATTGTGGTTGCAGCTTCTTGACGCTTAATAAACCCTGAACCCCCAGCTTTTGCTCTGATGTTTATCCACATTTCTCCTACTCCATAACTGCACCCATAGTGTTGACTTTGGGAAATGACCTTTTTGAAGTAACAATCTATTTTTGAGTGAATTTGGAGAGAGTGAAACTATGAGGAAACCAGTCTAAAACCTATCAATATTGAACATTTTCCTGCTCTCTGCGCTCTTCACAGCGTGGCTACAAACTGTGAGTGCGGTGGTGATGGTGGGGACATGGTAAACGTTTTGCAGAGCCCCCTGATCTTACTTCTTGCAGCAGTGGAGATTTTCCTGCTGGATAATTTGGTTCCCCTCTCATTATCTAGTACTGCTGATAACGCTGCCTCAATCTGTCAGACTGGTCCTGCTCCACCGCCGAAAAGTTTGGAAGAGGTTTAAAGGGAACTGGATAAAATACGATTACACTTACCAGCTGACAGCTTTTGATAAGATAGCCCAAACGCTGCTCCCCACTTGGTTTTTTTTGCCCCTGTAAAGTTTTCTGCCTTGCTACGTGCTGCTTAATTTTATGAAGCCAGAGTAGTGGTTTGTTCTGGGAGGGAAGCCGAAGTAGCAGCTCAGGCCAGAAATCTGGACCATCTTTGGTGCCTTTTGTCCTTCTTGTGTTCGATAAACAATCCTGGATGTTGCGAACGGTCATTTGTGTTGCTCTGAAAGCGGAAAAGGTGGTGGGGAGAGGGGCTGAGAGGGAATCCAGTTGGGTGATTGGCAGCAACCCAGATACCGTGGAGGCAGAGGCCGGTGCTGCTGCAGGGAACGCGCTGCCCTGGCAGGGGACTTGAACCGCCTGGTACCCTGCGATTTCTGCGAGGAAACGGTGAAGCAAACGCTTTCTGTCTGCTCGGATGGGTCAAGCAGCCTCCAGCACCTGTCCCAGCCTCCCCCCGCCTCGCTGCCCCTCTCTATATTTACCCAGGGGGAACTTTCCAAGAATGGAAGTGGTAAGATAAAACCCCTGAGGGGCTAAAATTAGCCCCAGCACCCTGGCCCTTCTCCCCGCAGTGGCATTTCAGCTGTGAGTTTGACAGCCTGCGTCGTTCCGGTCGCACAGAGCAGACGTTCATCCCCAGTACGGCGAGATCCTCTCTCTCTCTCTCTCTCTCTCCTGTTTTTTGGGTTTAAGCAGAGGGAGAACTTGCCATGGGACCACCGCTGCCTCATCCGCCTGGGCTGTGAGCATCCCCTCCCTCCCAAAGGTAAGGCAGCTGCAGAATGGCGCCCAGGCAGCGTCGGGCTATTGAAGGTAACTTGGCAACCAGTTGTACCAGTGTCAGTGTGTTCTCTGTCACCTCTAGCTCCAGCCATAACCTCTTTTTTTGGGGGGGGGCGGTCTGCAGATGCTGATCTAGGTGATCTCGTTGAAGATGTCCCTGCCCATGGCAGGGGGGTTGGACTAGATGGCCTTTAAAGGTCCCTTCCAACCCAAACTATTCCATTATTCTGTAATTCTATGATTTTGCGCGTGGACAGCTTCCTTCAGCTCAAGAGGTGACAACTCTGCGTTGGGCTCTTCTGGTTGAGGAACAGCTGTGAGCTCCCCACGTGAGTGCTTACGCTGTCAAAGTAGCGTCCCTCTGGTGATGCTTATTTGTGCGTTCAGGAACGTTACAGCTGGTTTTTTACTTTTCCACACCATTTTTCTTGGGAATATAACTGGGGCTTCTTTTTGAACCAAATCTGCAATAAACCTCCCACTCCATTAGCCACGTAAGTTTTCCAAAGCTCCAGAGCTCATTATCCGTGTGCCTAATGAATAACAGTAATGTTAGAATTTCACATAATTCTATATAATTGTCTGGATTAGTGTAACAGGTGGAAGCGCAGCAGAGCTTTGCCGTCGCTCGCTGCCATCACACTTGCCCTACTTAACCAAGATGCGAAGGTGGCCTTGCGCGGGGGATTCCTCCGAGCTTGCACATCTTACCGCAGACGGATGTGGGACGAGCCTCCTGTGACTGCCTCGTTACTCTTAGGCTCGTTTGCAGAAAGAGGCTAATTGCTCGGTGCGGCTCCTTGCCTCCTCCAGGGGAGGACCGGAGGAGCTGCTTGGGCAGACCGAGCTCTGCCACTGCCGCCTCTCCCCGAGGAAACCCGAGATGCTACGACGGGGCTGCCACGGGGCGAGAAATTCCTCTGCCCTTCCCGGCGGGCAGCGTTTCCCAGCTGCTCAGGTGCCGGCTGGGACATCACATTTCTCGCTGCTGCCCAGCTGTGGCAAGGCCAGATCCTGCACCGAGCACCTGGCGAACGTGTTGGGGGTTCAGTCCCGGGTCCGGTGTGATCAGCTCAGCATGCCCTCGCCTTCCTCCCACCACCCCGTCCCTCCCGCTATAAAAATCCCAAATCCTTCTTGCAGCCGCCCTCCTCGAGCTCAAGTAGGCAGGAGAGAGGAGAGCATTTGCTGAACTCAAATGCCGATGTCGTTCCGGGAAGGGCGATGCTCAAAGTCCTTAATCCCAAGTCCTTTTGAAATCCAATCCCTTTAAAAAGTGGCAGGGTGTAAAAACCTTGCGATGCTGCCAGCTCCTAAATGAAAACTCCTCCGAGTTTTCTGCGGGTCCCAAAACGCTTGGAAGTGCAGGTGCTGGTGAAGTCTTGGCCGATACAAAGCAGAGTTGATTCCTGCTGTTTTCCAACGTGCTCTTCACGCAGCAACTCCTGCAGAGAACAGCTGGATGGGGTGAATTCTGAGGAATTGAGGAAAAGGGGTGGCTTCATCCTTGCAAGAGCCTGTGGCCACCCACGAGCTTTCCTAAGCTCAAAGTGGGAGTATCCCATGAGTAGTCCTACACTCTTCACCGCCTCAGGGGCTAGCAGTACAGCAGTAAGGAATTTAAAAAAAAAAAAAAAATATATATATATAAAGTAAAAGCCTGTGAGCTCCCCTATGCAGCGTTTGCACTCCAACACCAGTTTCCATTGTCTCAGTACGTTCCCGATCACAGTGCTTTAAGGGGAGGTGGCCCACGGACATGCTACAGCAAGGATCTGCGTCTTTGCCTTCGCCCTTCACCAGCGTGGGTTTCCTCACCCATGGTGGCAGGGCGATAAGCATGTCAGCAGCATCATAATCCGATGTTATTTGTCTTTTTTTGGGGAATCTTCCTTAAATTGTGCATAAAAAAATTTAAAAAAAAAAAGATGGTGGTGTGTCCGGGGTCTGGTTCTAACCTGGTGGTGGTGGTGTTTTTGTTGTCCTGTAGATCTTTGGCTTCCCCTTTTATGATGAAAGCGGTACATGGGAGACAGACAAAAAAAAAATGAGCCTAATGGATATTACTAAAATGTTCTCCATGCTCCAGCCCAGAGAAGATGAAGAAGGCAATGGAGAAAGCGAGGAGCTGAACCAGGCAGTATCCGAGGACAATTACCAAACCCTAGATAACCTCTTGTCCCAAGACAGGTACAAGAGGTTCATCAACCGCAGGAGTGGCTGGGGTGTACCCAGCACCCCCCTGCGCCTGGCCGCCACCTGGGGCCGTGTCAGGAGCATGAAGGTCCTCTTGGCCCACGGGGCGGAGGTGGACAGCCTGGACGTGAAGGCTCAAACCCCGCTCTTCATGGCAGTCAGCAACGGCCACCGGGAATGCGTGAAGGTCCTTCTGGACGCGGGGGCCAGCCCCATCGGCAGCATCTACAACAACTGCTCGCCGCTGCTCATCGCTGCCAGGGATGGGAACGTGGACATCCTGCAGCAGCTCCTGGACCATGGTGCAGAAACCAACGTTCAAGCGAGGTTGCCCGAGTGGGCTGCCAACTCAGTGGCTTGTTCTGGTCCCCTCTACCTTGCTGCTGTGTACGGGCATCTGGAGTGCTTTAAAACACTGTTGCTTTACGGCGCTGATCCCAACTATAACTGCACGGAGGAGAGGGTGATTGCCCAGATCAAGGAGCCCAAGACTCTGCTGGAAACCTGCCTGAGGCATGGCTGCAGGAGTGAGTTCATCAAGCTGCTCATTGACTTTGGAGCCAACGTGTACTTGCCCAATGTCACGGTGGACGAGAGGGCACCCCGCAGCGAGGGTCTGGAGCTGCTGCTGCAGGCGAGAGGTAATCTGTGTGCACAGCCCCAGGGCTGGAAACGAGAACTGATTTTGCTCATTTGGGTGCATGTTGCTTCAGATTCCCCTTCCCTTTACCTCTGCTTCCCCGTAGCCCTACCCAGGCTTTCCCACAAGCTTTGACTCCCTTTGCAGCATCGCTTGAGTGCGTGGGTCTCTCTAGTCTTAAACTCTTGAGTATTACCACTATTTTACTCTGAACTCTTAATCGTCCCTCTCCCCGAGTTATTGCTGTGTTCAGGCCAAAAACCCCAAGTCTCCAACACTAAACACAGCAAGAGAAGGACATCACAAGGTCATGGAGAATAGGTGCACCACCGGTGATTAAGTCTGATGGCTTGGATACACATGCTACCACAGGAAACTCCTAAAACAAATTGCTGGGATTTGGGGGAGAGTGTCATGGGAGGGCTTGTTTCTAACAAATATCCACCAAATATCCCCAGTTTCCACCGCCGGCTGCGGCTGGAGGCAGGCTACCTTGTTTTGGGTCTGGGGTGTGACTTAGCGCAGCCACCACGTACCTTTACATGGTTATCTTCCCTCTTGGACTCACTACAGCATCTGCTTTTCATCAGTACTTCTAGATGCTTAGTAAAGAAGCTGCTTTCAATGAAGGTCCTCGCTGTGGCCGGTGCTGGTCTGGAGCACGGGGGGATCTCCGCAGCCTGGTTTTTCTATTTAATATCAATCTGTTGGGTTAAAGGCTGCTTTTCGCCATTCCTCTCCTTCCTGATGCTCAACTTCGTCTCTCCGGTACTGCCTAGGTCCAGAAAAAGCTGCACTTATTTCCATGCGATGGTGGAAGATTTCATTTCTCTATGCCCAGCAAAGCTTGTGGCTCAATATGTGGTGCCACCAGCCCTAGCAAAGACGTTGAGTTTTGGTCCGTCGCTGTCCCTTTGCTTAGGATAATGCCGGGGCTGGAAGAGTTGGGCAGAGAGAAACCTCATGAAGTTCAACAAAGGCAAGTGTAGGGTCCTGCACCAGGGGAGGAATAACCCCATGCACCAGTACAGGTGAGGGGCTGACCTGCTGGAAAGCAGCTCTGTGGAAAGGGACCTGGGAGTCCTGGTGGACAACAGGATGACCATGAGCCAGCAATGTGCCCTTGTGGCCAAGAAGGCCCATGGCATCCTGGGGTGCATCAAGAGGTGTGTGGCAAGCAGGTCGAGGGAGGTCATCCTCCCCCTCTACTCTGCCCTGGTGAGGCCACATCTGGAGTACTGTGTCTGGTTCTGGGTTTCCCAGTTCAAGAAGGACAGGGAACTGCTGGAGAGGGGACAGCAGAGGGATACAAAGATGATGAGGGGACTGGAACATCTTTCTTATGAGGAAAGGCTGAGGGACTTGGGTCATCTTAGTCTGGAGAAGACAGGGGGGATCTCATCCATGCTCATCAATACTTAAAGGGAGGGAGCCGGGAGGATGGGACCAGTCTTTTTGCAGTGATAGGACAAGAGGTAACGGGCACAAACTTGACCATAAGAAGTTCCATCTAAACATGAGGAGGAACTTCTTTCCTTTGAGGGTGGCAGAGCACTGGAACAGGCTGCCCAGAGAGGTGGTGGAGTCTCCGACTCTGGAGACGTTCCAAACCCGCCTGGATGCCGTCCTGTGCAACCTGCTCTGGGTGACCCTGCTGTGGCAGGGGGGTTGGACTAGGTGATCTCCAGACGTCCCTTCCAAACCCGGGGATTCTGTGAAGGGAGCAGCATTGTGTGTCTCAAAGGTAACCACCTCATTTTTCCTCCCTCTCCTTCTGCAGCTCATCCCAAGTCCTTGATGTCTCAGTCCCGGCTGGTGATGAGACGCCTCCTGAAGCAGGCTGGCTGCCCGCATGCCCTTGGCAAGCTGCAGATCCCGACAGTCCTGGTGAACTACCTCCGACACCGGCCGTGATGTGCAGCCCGCTGCGAGAGATACCTGCCCCGTACATGCATCGAGCACCTGAATTAAAAGCCGCTCTGACATCTGCGCGCTGTGAAACTGCCGTGAATTTGTGATCGCAAAGGAATTTTTGCTTACGAGGTGTCTCCAAAAAGCAGAAAGATGGGAAGGGAGAAAACGGAGGAGACCTCGGCTCTGGCTCCGCATCAGGGTGATGGTAGAGCAGGGTCAGAGTTAGCTGGGTTTAACTTTAAACCCTCTTTACTGAAGGATTTTACACCTTTAACTGACGCTGCTTGGAGAAGGGGCTGGGAAAAGGCGCAGAGGGAGAGGAGCAGCTTTTACCTCCTCCCCTCCGGGGGAAGAGCGGGAAGGAGGGAGGCACCACCAGGCTTCGTGTCTGCGGGTTTCCCTGTGGCGTGGCCTCAGCTGCCTCTAAACCCCACTTCCCTGAGCGGTTTTGAAGTGCCTCCTCCCTTTGGCAGCCCGGCAAGGGCTCTAGCACGCCTGGCCATGCGTGCCCAACCCGTGGCTGCTGTGTCACCGTCCCTGGGTCGCTCCTGACCCCCAGCTCAGGTGGGTGCGAAGCCCGGCGCTCCCCGCTGGCAGCACCGGCAGAGGCTGGGATGCGTATCCAGAGGCTGGAGTCCCCGACTGTCCTTTCCCTGCCCCAGCTCTGTCTTTAAGCATCATCTTACTCGCCTCAAAAGTGGTTTGTGTTACGGCTGAGGGGTGTTTTGTGACTGGGCAGAGGTTTTGCTATTTAATTAAAACCGTTGCTGCTGTTCTTATTAAACTATCGTGACCCATTTGGTGAAACATCCTTTAATCGGATGAACCTGGTAGCCCAGCCGGCATCCTCTGGAAGGGATGCAGGGAAATGCCGCAGCCAGGGGATTTGAGGCTGAGCCTGGAGTGGGGCATCCTGCCCTCGGCGGGTCTCTCCATCCCTTGCAACCAGCGATGGGGACAACTGCCGGTGGCAGCTGGAGGAGCCTTGCTGACTCTTCCCACAGCCAGGAGCTGAGGGATAAACCACGCTGCTCCTCGGCAGCTCAGCGCACGCCTGCCAGTGACGCCCTGCACCGCTTTTGGGATGCAGCAGAATACGTCCCCTGCGGCTCAGTCCACCTCACCCTAACTGCAGCTCAAACGCAAGCGCTGCCGGGGCAGAAGCACGTGGCCTTCGGGAGCTTCAAGGCCTGCTCTTCGCAACACACAGGAGCGTTTTTTTGCATTATTTATAGGCTTTTTTCAAATGTTGTGGAACCTATTAATCAGCATCTGTTAATTAGGCTCCCAAGGGGAGCATTAGAGCTTTGAATTAGCCTGGACAAAGCGCTGGGAATTAGTCTGTGGGGAATGATGGCATGGTGGCTGGGAAATGGGGCTGGTGGGTCTAACGGGTCTTGCTCTTCTCCAGCTGGCCCAAAGCAGCCTCCTCTGGGGGGAAGGGGGGGGAGGTGGACTACAGGCATGAGGAGTCAGGGCAGCAGGAGGCTGGATGCCCTCGACCTCCACGGCAGCGGTTCTGCAGCCGTCTCCTGCTGGGGCGGGCTGGTACAGCTGTGGTGGGGCACTAAACCAGCGCTAGAAACTTGGTGCTTCCAATCCGAAATGCTCCAGCCCGCTGGGCAGCTTAACTTTATGGGGACTTTAGAAAGTGACGGTAAATGCAGACTGGATCCAGTCCACCAGAGCACCACAAGGTTTGCCTCCAACGGGCCCGAGGTTGGCTCGTGCTCTGGTTTATGCTGGCATCTCCCAGAATAATCCCTCCCACCTGGTGCAGCCTGGAGCAGGCTCAGGGAGCTCTTGGGAAGAGCTTGGCTTCCTCCTCTTCCCCTGTCAGGCAGATCCTGCACCTCCAAGCTGTGCCCAGCGCCAGGACCAGCAGAAACGGGCCCAGATTCAACCCCAGGAGGTTCCCTCTGAACATCGGGAAACGCGGTTTTTTTATGATGAGGGTGCGGAAGCGCCGGTTGGGCGGGGGGG
>VYXH01007837.1:0-55357 GCA_013397275.1 Burhinus bistriatus
TTCTGTGATTCTGTGAAAGGAACGGGATTAATAATGTAGGACTGTAAAGTGGGAAAGAGACATATAAGCAAAGCAACTTTAGAACCACCCCAAATGATTGGCACAGAGAAGATATATTCTTGTTCTTGTTTCTTAGCTCTCAGGAAATGAAGATGAGAGACTTTCTGATAACATTAAAATGAAAAAATAAAACCATAAATATGCTAAAATGCATACTACTTCCAATGCCATTTTGATTATTTAGTTTTGTGTTTGTGGTTTTCAAACTGAATTGAATCTTCCAGCTCTTTCAGTTCTTGTTGTCTCATGAACACCAGCCTTGACTTTTGGTTTATGCCAAGTGGATCTCATCCAGTGAGAAGCAAAGCAAAATATTAACTCTCTGACCTGAATTAGAAAAGCTAACAACTGTATAATGTCAGGATAGGGATTATTGTGACCTGACTATGATAGAAAGATGTAGTTTTACCAGGCATCATCAAAAACATGTTCCAAGTTGTTGGCATTTTTTCTTGAGATATTAAATAACGAATTTATTTATTATGAATTGAGATGTGTGCTACGGAATAAGCAACATTCCCCACAAAAATGGCAGTTCTCTCAGGTCGGGGTTCATTAGAAATACCAAGCAAGGACACAAGTGTTTTAAATCCCTTGCAGTCTCAGAAAAAACGGAGCTCTCCAGCACACACAAAAGGTTTTGGAGAAAAGCAGGCATTTTTTAATGGGTTACGTGCATGGAGACTGCAAGTGGAGCCACTCACTGAATAAAACAATGACTGAAGCATGAGGATAGCATCATTTTTAGGGCATGACTAGAGAAGTACTTGCATTCCCATTTCACAGCTGGGAACCTGAGGCGTGGAGAAATCACTGGTCCGAAGTTACTAATGTTTCAGAGATGAAAGTCATGTAAAACCTCTCATGGATTTCAGTTTTACTGCTGTCTAGACCCGAAAATTGGAGTCACCTCCGTCTCTCATTCTTTTTGCTCTTTTCTGTTTCTTGCAGCTGCAGCCAGGTCTCCTTTATGTTCGCTTATTTGTTTTCAAAGGCAAAGTTCACTGGTGGCTGACACCTTGTCAGAATAAGCTGTCCTTTTGATAAAGATTTTCCTCATAATTTGGGAATTGGGTTGGGAGATGAACAATTATATTTGTAGAAGTTATCTGAGATTAAGTACTGCCAAGAAGTTAGAGTTTTGCCTTTGGCTTAGTTTAGTATGTCTTTCAGCTCCAAAAGGGAACAATAAAAACGAAAGTGCCCTGTGTGTAATATCCATAATTGCCAATTTACTACTAAGTTAAACATATATTTTTCTTGTTTATCTGATATTCTCTTTTGCTTCTTTTCCCTTCATTTGTTAGCTGTGTTTATATACTTGTGTGAATAAATCATGTTTGTTTATGTCACCCAGTCACAGCACTGCTTGTAAATAAAAGTTACTAAAGGGAATAAAGATCACAATTTGCTGCTTTGGAATCACACTTCATTAAAAACAGAGAAATCAAAGCCTAGCTGTGAAATCTACCTTTTTCTTGACAGTTTCTAATATAGCTTGAATTCTAGCTGGTTTAAAAGACTGTGGATTGCACATAACTTAAAAGAACTAAAAGGAAAAAAGCTTCCTAGTGAGTTTTTTTACAATCTGAATTTCATTACAAGCTGAACAGAGGGTTGTTTTTTTAAATCATTGTTATGACCAGAAAAGTTTAACTCTTTTATTTGTTTATGAAATAGATTAGAAATCACCCTCTGATGCACTCTCGGGTTTTCATTTATAGAAGATCCCTATTAAATTTGATAATTGACTTATTAAATCCTATTTTCTTTCCTGTCAACCATATGTCACACACACATAATTGCATAGGTGCATTGTTATAACTGCTTTATAATAAATTTCATGTGGTCTTCCTGTTCTACATATTGTGTCTTTATAGCTGCATGTAAAGTTCACAAAGCAAAGAGACTCCAGTGTTTGCAGTAGGTAATAACTGAAACAAAAATAACTAAGCAAAAGTTGTTAGTATAAGCAAGTGCAATGTTTCTTATGAGTGATGAAACCACATGCAGAATTCCTTTGGGCTGCCTCTGGGCAAGCAGGCAAAGACATTTTAACTTTTTGTGGTTTAACTTTTGGGGTTGACCTTGGCTAGATGCCAGGTGCCCATCAAGCCGCTCTATCACTGCCCTCTTCAACAGGATGCAGCAGGGGGAGAAAATAAGATAGAAAAAAACCTCGTGGATAAAGATAAAGGCCGTTTAATAAAGCAAAAGTGAAGGTCGTGAGCGGAAGTGAAGGAAAACAAAAGATTAACTCTCTACTTCCCATCAGCAGGCAATGTCCAGCAGGGCTTCAGTATGTGTAGCGGTTGCTCTGGAAGACAAACATTGTAAATAATGAATGGTCCCCCTCCTTCTTCACTGCCCTTGGTTTTCTACACAGTTGTTTCTCTCACTCCTCTCTCCTGCTTGCTGTCACGCAGGGCTTTTTTTCCCCCTTCTTTAATATGTTATCACTGAGGTGCTACCACCGCTGCTGATGGGCCCAGACTTGGCCAGTGGCAGGTCCGTCTTGGAGCTGGCTGGCATTGGCTTTGTTGGACATGGGGGAAGCTTCTAGCAACTTCTCACAGAAGCCACTCCTGTAGTCCCCCCACTACCAAAACCTTGCCACACAAACCCAATACACCTTTTAAAATCTGGCTTAAAAACTTTGCAAATTAGAAAATTCCTAGAAAGTATAGCAAAAAGTTTGTTATTCTTGCTTGTTAATATGAATTTGTTGTTCACTTCATGCAAGAGGTACAAAAACCCACTATCAAAATACAGTCAGCTTTAAAACCCATAACATTTGGCAGGTACTGTAGAATATTTTACTATGTTTACATTTAAAATTTATTTTTGTAACATACATCAGGATTCCTCAGAAGACTGTGAAACAGAACCTAGCCTTCCTTGACAAAGCAGGTGAGAACGCTTCCCACTTTAGTAGCTACATTTTACCATATACTTCTATGGACAGCAAACCATATGGAGAGTTCGCTAAAAGACTCCTGCTTTTTAAAAGTTATCAAATAAAAATCTATCTCACCTAAACAACACCAAAAATAATTGAAAGTTCAGTGACCAAATTAGTTAAAACACAGCATTGCACCAAAGAAAAGTAGGACCAAAATATGTTGGGGTTCAAACCCTGTGAAACAAGTCAGTAAATTTGGCTTGGGAAATTTGCTACATGGAATATTTACAGGTCTACATAATACAATGTATAAATAAACAGCTCAAATATTGTTACAGAGTTCATCTAACACAGGCACAGTTTGCCAACTTTCCCATGCTGGTAAATAGTTATTTCACATTGTTAACACAGGTAAAGCTAGTAAGAGGAACTGATGAGAAATGCTAGCTTTTTAATGACAAGTACAATGTTTGGTGTTATGAATGGACCTTATGGTCCCAAAGAAATAAAAATCTTTCTGTTCACTAACTCACTGGAATTCCTTTCTTCTTTATTCCAATTTCTGCATTACAGGTATCCAAGAGTCTGAAAATTGTTGCTTTTCTTTAAGAAGTGTAAGGGCATAGTTCTGCAGGTACGTATGAGAGAGACAGGACCTGGCTTAGGACACAATTGTAGTATAAGTTCTCTTTCAAAGGTTAACCCCTAAAACACACCAGAAATACAGCACAGAAACTCAGTAAGGTGAATTTCTGCACAAGGACAAAAGGAGAAGTCGAAGCTGTTCTTTCCTCAATCAGACAGAAGTTATTAGTGAGATGCTGCTATTGCAAGCACTAGTGCTGTGTCCTCTACTATTTTTATTCTTATAAATGAATTAGATAATGCTTTTGAAAGCAAGATTTCCATGTGATTCTAAATTAGGAAGAACAGTAAATAATGAGGAACAATGCAGACAGTAACAGGACTAATAGATGACAAATGTAGTTCAATGCAGCTTAATGCAGAATAATGAATCTGGTAGTGAAGAAAAAAAAAAGAAAGAGAAAACACCACCTGGGAACTCAAACACATACACACACAAAAGAACAGAACAAAATGAAACAAACAAAAAAGAAAGGAAAAAAGTTGTAGGCACGTCCTTTCCTAAAAAAGAATCCTGTGCAAAGTTCCAGCTTCAAGATCACCTGACTATAAGAAAACAGGTTAAAGTTTGGATGAAATATAGGGAAGATATGGAAAAAGACATGACCATTATCACACTTAAAGAGAAAATGCTGAGTTTTGCAAGCCTGTTCTTGACTCCTCAGCTCCTTTTGGTCCCTCAACAGTCTGCCACGGCCTAAGCACATGCATCAGTAGTTAGGTTGATGCACAGGCAGTGACTGCTGCAGAAGTTTGCACTTTATTTTGCAGTTAGAAAGCCTGATATTTTCAAAAAATTTCAATCCCTCTTTTGTTGTTTGTCTTCAGTTAGCCTGGTAGCAATGGTTTCCAAAGGTTCCCTGCCAATACTGCACTACTGGAAGTTCTTTCCATGAGCATGTGCAGCGCTTAACACAGCACTGCATGTGTGCTTTCCAGAAGGCAATTCACAAAAAAGCAACAGTTTTGCTTTTTATTGTATAAGTTTATTCGTATGCCTTTTAAAAAAACATTTATATGAATAGCTTTTTATAATTAATCTTTTCAAGTTACTGCAATCACGTTAATGAGACCAGTATATTCCAGTACTGCAAAATTGTTTTTAACGCTGGTTACTTACTCTTGCCAGTTTTCAGATGTAAGTGGCTGAGAGCATTTAATCTGGAAGCTGCCTAGTGTTTTCATATAACATTCAGATTCACAGTTTTCCTCTGAATCATAAAGCAATTTGGAAAGCACCACTGCATTGTAAAACACGATCTTTATCATAAGCAACCGTGATGTAGCTTCTCTGTGTTACGATATTGTTATGGTATGGACATTCAAAGCTCTAATGCAGCGCATCACTTTAGTACGTGCTTAACATTAAGCATCTGAGTATTTCTTTTGATGTGGATATCATCATGCAGTTCCTTAAAGAATTAGTCTTCCTCAACTGATTTGAATTCTTTTGATGTGTCCTTTTAGAGAGTTACCCATTTTATAAGGTAAATGCTTTGTTTCCTCAAACTTTCTTTTTCATTGTTGTTCCTTTGTGATAGGAGATTATGAATAGGATTGTATTTCTTATTCCTCTCTCCTTAAAATTATTCGTTTAGGTTTTGCCCTAGGGCTTCTATTTTTTACACTAAAAATATTAATTGCATTGCATTAGACTTTTTTCCAAAAACAAACCTTATTCACTGCTTGAAAGATTAAACTTTTGCTTTTCTGAAAACCTAAGATATTTATTATTAAAATATTTACATGTAGTTTTTCTTCTTAAGAAAACATTTTGCTTATTATAAAAATGATTTTTCACTCTCCATTCCCTATTTCACTTACCTTTTTTTTTTGTGAATTTAAGATCAACTGGCTCTAGCAACATCTTTCATGTAGCTTGCAAGGTTCTTCTGCTGAGCTCTTTGACTGACAATATTCTTCTTTCAAACACTGGATCCTGAAGATCAAGGCTGACGAATGCTGTTTTGGTCAGATGGGAAGGGAAATTGCCTTGATTTTGTTCCAAGCAGGCAATTAAGAAATGATAAATTGGAATCCCTGTAAAGCTGGAGACCATAACTCTCAGATGTGTCATGCACTCTGAAGTGTAAAACACCTGATGATAATAATAAATACTATTACTAATTATAAAACAATGCAAATGAACATAAGCATATCAGAATGAGGTGATTTAAAAGCTGGCATTTGTTTGGAAATTTCCACTTAAACTTGTGAATTTAATAGTTTTCCCACCTTTTCTATGTAACGTTTGAGTCATCTGTCCCTTGTAAGGTAAAAGTAATCATTTAACGCCTTAACATATGTCACCTATAATTTCCATGTGTAGTGTTTCAAGAGAAATCCAGGACCTCCTCCACACTTGTAGCAAGCACTAAAGAGGTTACAGGGAGCCGCTGAATCAGCCATCTAGCCTAGCAGAAAGCCATGTTACTACGTTCTCTCAGTTTTGTAGGCTACATCTTGAAATTAAAATCCAAATCCTAACTTGTACCACAAAAGTCTTACAAAACATGTTGAATGAAGAGCAGTTTCTTGTGAGTGAATTTGTTGGTTTTAAGTCATTGCAAAAGGAAAGAAAGGCTATCTTTATGATCATGCAGAGCTCAGATTTGGGAAATCTGTTTTCAGTTCTTGGCTTGTTTTACATTTACAGACCACTTTATTTTACTCTTCGCATGTGAAATAAATTGGGAATCTTTATTAAGTTCTAGTATGTAAGTGCATTGCTAGTGCCACTATGGCCATGGATGTTCTTTGCCTTTGTCAGACAGTAGGAATAAAATGATTCCTTGTGGAAATTGTATTTTCCTGATAAGCTCTTCTTCCAGGTTATTTTGGATTAAAATCGACATGCAGAGTGGAATGGCACAGTTCAGGAAAGCAGTATAACTGCGTGCCAGGAGCACAGCTAGGAGGCTGCTACCTTTCACGCATACTAAGTTTCATTTAAGAGAATCTACCTGTTGCAGTCATTCCTCGGCCACGTCTGTGCTAAGTGAATATCCATCACCTTGTAGGTATGAAAGTTTTCACAGCCATTACAATTTGTAACCAATGGATGTCTTTTTTTGATTAAAAAAAAAGACACTTCAGGAGATGTACTCAGTGATATTCATGCAGATAATATGACCTAAGTGAATACTGTTGAACATGGTCTAGTACAGGGACTTCTAGGGAGGTAATTTAATTATTCTGATTACCTACTTAAGTGACCTTCTTCAATAGCTGAATAATGAAAATTACTTGTCCACAAAATTATCTGAAATTGAACATTAATGTTGACATTTTTCTTCTCTGAGTTTGAAAAGACACAAACGTTCTGTTTGGAAAGCCTGGGATTTCCTTGCAACTAAGAGTTTTTCATTTTTGTCTACTTTTTATTTTCCTCTCTATGTTGCACTCTAGATTAATACTTTGGTACGTGGTAACTAACAAGTTCAGTTAAAGTGGAGGTAAGTATTAAAAATGAAGGTGTTTCTCCCTTCATCTAATTATGAACTAATATGTGTTGTAGAATTAATTGTTGAATTAATTCTCACGTAGGTTTTGAAATGTTTCACCACTTACTTTTGAGCACAGCTTCGTGAATCAATTAGAATTGAGTCTTTTAAGATTTCTGTTCCGATTACTTGACATCTTAAAGTGACAGGAAACACACAGTCAGAGACTATTTTCATATTTTTTGTGAGGTACAATTTCATTCATTTCATCTGAAGTTCATCTTCATTTACTGTTTCTGAATGAAAAATGGACAGTTTTAATTGTATTCATTTGAAACAGAGAACAAGAAAAAGCTGCAAAGAAACATAAACAGAAGCTATCTGTTAATTACAATTAGAAAGAATAAAAAATTTAGCTTAAAGGTCATTCAAAGAACGGGTACTGATGACTTGGTGTCTAGAAGTAAAAGGGAAAGATTGCCTACTTCATAGCGGATATGGCTTTTTTGAAAGAAACCTTAAAAACAGAATTCATGTGCATTAAATTAAATATGCATATACATTTTTGAGAGCTGAGGTCTTATACTGCAAAATTTAGCAAAGAATGAACATTCATTCACTTCAGCTCTTTTCCCTAGACCATGCTGGATTTGCTTTACAAGTGCAGTGATGCGCCCTCTACATCAGCTCCAGTTATCTGTAAAGTTATGCAGACATTTTTAAGGGAAAAAGTGCTTTTGTTTTAAGCTAGGCAAAATTCCAGTGGCCTTGTACATGTTGCTTTTTAGATTTTGTTACCCTCAGTATGAGGTTTCTAGGTTAGAAAGAGTAGCTTCACCTAATGTCAGACTGTTCTAGGCAGTAGGCAGGCCCTTCTGAAGTAATTAAAACAATTAATGAGCGTGTTTTATTAATTTTCATAATTAGGATGATATTTAGCTGAATTTTCATCATTTAAAGACTCATTTGAAGGACTGTGAAATAAACCCTGTGTTCTGGAAATGTAGGAATTTAAAAGAGGTATAAACATTGGTTTTATCAGATTTCTTGTGAGATATTTATACTTTTATTATGGTTTGTGGATACATCTCCTAAGCAATACTTATTGCATCTAAAACTCCCCCCCAAAAAAAAACAAAACCCAAAAAACCACAAAAGAAATGCTTCCCCTGTGTTGTTTTTCTATTGTGCTTAAAATAAAAATATTAGTTTTATGTTAACTTCCTGTAAGAAAAATTATTAGGAAGGGGTAAGATTCACAGTGCAAATTCTGCCATCCCAGAAACTTGGAGAAGGTTTAAAACACAGATGAAAAGTCATCTGTAACATTTGAAGCCCTACTTTTACACTGATTACCAGGAGTTAGTATTCCTAGGAGACCTGAGTTGGAATAGCTTTCTCAGAATTAAGGAACGTATGGCAGAGCAACAGAATTTCCAACGCCTGTTTCTTGTCAAAGTAAGATATAGAAGCCAAATTCTAAGCTAATCTATTGTGGCAATCCTATGACTTTTCCCCAGGGCATGCCCCATATGACCAAAGCCATTTCAGTAAGTCTGTAATTGGACAATTACCTTTTTCCAGCCCGTAAATGCTGACTCGAGGACTTGTCTCCCATTAATCTTTTGTCTACCAAATGGCACGTGCATATTTATTTCATAACAGTCACTATACATGCAAAAAAAAATAAAAGTCTGTCTACCATTTCTTATGTTTAAAAATGTGTAACAGCCATAATTTGTTTCAGTCTCTCAGTGACCCGGTGGATTAGTGCACTTAAAGCCTTTTACTTCTGGAGACCTGGGTTGAAAATCATTTGTTTGAGCTGACAAGGAAAATGTGTTGGCCTCAACATATTTCTTACCAGATGTTTGTACACAACAACAACCATCCACATAATTCAGCATGATTGATAATTTTTGCTCAGAAAAGCATTTTTTACGTCTAAAGCAACAAGATACAATTCAGATTCCAGCTCAAGCACGGTAGCTACTTACAGGGAGGAAGGTGGCAGAAACAAAGAATAGAAAGACATTTTCTATTGCACATATACTTTACTTCAGTTAAATTTTATTAGAAGGCCTCAGCTTCGCAGTCCTTTTTCTGGTAAAATTCCCACAGAAAAGAGAAAGAATTTTACCTAGAGACAATTTGCTTGACTGGCCCTGTAGTTTTTGTGACTTGTGGTCAAAGAGAAGAAAGCATTATCATCATATTTCTTCAGCCATTAAAATTTCAGTAACTCTCTAATACTAAATGTCCATGAGGTACAACTACCAGAAAACCACATCAAAGAGGCATTTTGTGAGAATAGCCAAAAAAAAAAAATTTTTTTTTAAAAAAAAAAGGTATTTTCAATGTGGAGGCATAAGTTCTAAACTTAAGAAATAATGTTCTGTTTATTTTAAATAGCATCTGGATTTTCTGGGTCAAACGTGTAAAGGGGACTTCAACTAAATTGCTCATTTTGTGGTCACAATCAATAGCATTTAGAATTTAACTACATGATTTGTGCCTGTAATCAGGTATTTGGACATCTAAATACTCCTATTTCTTGCACCTGTAATTGATTGCCAGTACAAAATTAGAGGTTGCATTTAAAAATGTGGCCCACAATGAAAAACAGAAAGATGCCAAATAAAGAAAGATGTTCTATGCTGAAGTGCCAAAGTAGCCTAAAATTATTATTGTTTGACTATGACACCAGCCAAACAACATCTGCCAATCTCATAGTACAAGCAGATACAATCCATTAAGTGGAAATGGAAACGGCAACTGAAGAAGATGGAAAGAACGAGATTCCCCAAAATAATCTTTTGTAAATAATAATCAAAACAGCTTATTTTCATTCTTTGCATACTTTGCAGAGTGAAATAGTAGTGAGAGTTACACTGTGCTAGGCACTATGCAAGTAGAATATAAAAATACTGGGAAAGTTTAAAAAATTTAGACATTTAAAAATGTAGAAAAGTAATTAGTGGGACTTCATAAATCTATAATGTAGCTATCTCCTATTTAGAGTTTAAAAAACCTGGCCTACAGTTCTCACTTTCCTGGAATTTACAACCCCATTCTCATTTTACTAAATTTTACTGTCAGTTATTCAGGGGTTGAATTTTTTTTCATGTTTTGATATTTGATTGGAAATATTTTAAGAATAACCTTAGCAAAAAGGAAGTGTTTTAACATAGATGAAAAAAACCCTCAATTTTCAGTATTGTTATTTAATCAATATCTGGTTTGGATTTATTTTTTCAGTTACTTACTTTTCTCTGCCCACATCCAAATTTTCATAATGAAAAACTGTATTGCTCTGTCAGTTTTTAGCAAAAATTTTTATTTATTTGTTTGTTTTTAAATGTATGCCAAGCTTACAAAAAATACCTATATTTAGCTGTACAAGCCCTGTAAACAGTCTATACAGATCTATCAAATAAGAATACTTACGGACAAGGTCAAATAAAGAAAACCAGCCACGTGTGTGAAATTTCATTGGGGTGAATGTAATGAAAGAACCACAAGAAAACAGAAAAATTAAGAAACTCCTTTGTATGTAATGGATTTTTTATAACAGGTTAAGTACTTAATTATGAAAAATTATGTAGTGTTTTTGTCTTTTATATTCTAAGCCTTTCTTGTCATAAGGTAAATATGGTAAGAATTGGACAGCTAGACTAACTGAAGATGACAACAGGGGAAAGGACAAAGAAAAAAAAGTCTGTTGTAATTTAATTTTAAAAGGTATCATCATTTATTTTCAGTTGGCATTCAATTTTCAATACAGTCATTTTAAAATGCATTACTGTTTAGTTTTGAATGTTATGGTAATTTGGGAATTGACTTAGCTTTTCTCAGAGTTACAGATATGAGGCATATTAATGAACATGAGTTTCAGATGATAAATGGTGCTTGAAGTTTCCATGTCTTTTAATTCATTTTTGATTAGAACATGGATGTTTTCTGAAATATAGATGGCATTTGCCAGCCAAAATGGTCATCTGATTTCAACATACGATGTGATGCTTCAGTGAAGTTTGAACTTTGGAGTGATTTAAAATTCATTGGTAATGGCGCTATAAAGGCCGTGTTCCCTGGCTTAAAATGCAATAAACTGCAGGATAGTATCTCCTTTGCAGCCACACCGAACCTTCAGTCTATTTCATTTATGGCTGCGAATTCCAGCCGTGCTTCATCTTGCTTACATTTTCAGAAGCAGGTGCTGGTGCATAAGGATTTTACTAAGGGAAGGAAAGTGAGTGGTATAAACTGAATTGTATTTGTTTAGAACACAATAGAAACATATTTATGCTTACCCATTAAAAAACTAGCACATGCAGATTAAAATGAATTCTGGAAAAGATAAATTCATTTTGTTATATGTTTGCAAACCCAAGATTATGTTTATAATAAACAATCTGGATCAGTTAATGTGACATGATTGAAAACAAAACATTAAAAATTGGATTTTTCATGTTGAATTTTTCTCCCTGCTCAACTCAGAAAAGATTACAATTAAAAATATTTTTAAGATTCCCAATGCTTCTAGAATGCATAAATAAACCAGATGCCAGAGGGTTTTAATTGAACCCCTTCTTTTTTTTTTTTTCAAAGTGTACAAACCCCAAGTTCTAGTCATATGCACAAAGTGAAATTCACCGATTATGTTATCTTTAAATTTTTTTTCTTATACTGTTATTCATCAGTTGTCATTAAATATAGCTTCTCTATTTTTCCACTCTGGATATACAAATTACCCTTTTACTTGGAGTGCCACGTGATGCTTTGTGACTTCTCTGTGCTTAAATCTTCACGTGAATCCTGTGCTTGTCTGTGCTTAACAATAAAAATACTCATCGCTCTTCACTAGAGCTCTAACCCTTCCAAGAAGATGCAGCTTCAAATGTGTGTGTCAAGGAGCAGCAAGAGCAGGGCTGCTCCTCAAGAGTGGACAAGCCAGGAACGGAGGGTGGCTCCACCTGGCGTTGTGTCCTCACCAACAGGACACAGTCCGACATGGACTGAACACAGCAGGCAGAGCCAGGTGCTAGTAAGGGGGTCCATCAACAGGCATAGACAAACGAGAGATGGAGCAGGTCCAGAGACCTTTCATGGAATCCATCCTGGAGGGAAAGCAGACAGGGCCAGACACCAGAGTGAAGATAAGGCTACAGTATGAGGCCAAAGTCCATCCAGGAGACAGGGCCAGACACAAGGCTGCATACAGCAGACAAGGGGTCCAGGAGACAACTTGTAACACAGGGCCAAGGCCTATCCATGATGCAGGGCCAGAGACAGGCCTGGAGACGCACACCCAAAACAAAACTCAGGCAGCAGAGCACCTTGTTCCTCCTTGCACACCCAAAGTATTGTATTCAGCTGACAGACCACCAGATTCTGATATCTCATTTATTATGGGAAATTTACTCCACATATTTTTAATACTGTAGTCTCTGTTACATCGATATTAATATTTGAAGATATTTTTATTTTCACATCTTCCTATGAAATTCTTCAATACATATTACCACTCGGGAACATTCTCTTTGAATGCATGAACGCAAGATGGCTCATAAAGTCAAATCATTCACTGACAACTGGATAGGAAATTTTAGAATCTTCCAGTGTTTTCTCATCAGTTATTTTACCCACTGACATCTGTGTACCATTTGGAAATTATTATGCCTCTTTCATTTCATAAGAAAATCTTTTAGAACATTGATGTTTTCTGAAGACCTGTTGATGGGCAGAAATTAATGGCACCCTAAGATAAAAAAGACATGAACTATAGACATGCTGATTCCCAAGAAGAGTGTGGATTCCGGCAGCGGTATGCTATTACGTTTGCTGTATATTTCATGGTTTCGCTTGATTCAGCACTGGTATCACATGAATATTTAATAATGTCTACAGTGGAGGCTTTTTTAACTTTTTAATCCTACAGATAGCTGTGCAATGAAACCTGAAAACAGACTGCCAGTAGTTTAGTTTGTACTGAATCACTGAGTACTTGCCCAAAGACCACTGAAAACCATGAAAGACTTTCTCGGGTGTTGGACAGTGCCTCTTAATATTCAAGCATCTTAGTCGATGGCAGATGCAAGATGGCAAAGTCACTTACAGGAAAGAAAACGTTTCCACCCATCAATGTTTATGGAAAATTTCTCATTAACTGAAGTTGATAGTTTCATATGCACGCTGAACAGGAATAGGAAACTATATACTGTCTGTTCAAATAAAGTCTTTAGTATTATTGATTTGCTGTGAAACAGACTCAGGTGAGTATGAAATTTGTTTAGGACTGCAGCATACAATGAAATTTAATTCACCTTAATCACTTGTAAATGCTCTGTTGACTCTGATTATTTTGAAGGAATTATTTATGTGAGTTTCCTATATTTGATACCACAAGAAGCAAATAAGCAAACTGAAAGTTCTTCACAATATGATGTACTGTACTAAGAGACTGAGAAAAAGATGTTGAATAATTACACTGAAAGTGTTTCAGTAGATGTCATTAATTTTACTTTGCTTCTACTGAAGTCAACATATAGAATGTTTTATAGCATGGTACACTATAAAATTTTATATGGTTGACATATTTCTCTATATGTCAAAGCACCAAAGAACTGCAGATTTCTGTGGTAAAGAGTAGTGGAAGTGGTGAGGTGCCAGCAACACCTGTACTCAGCTGAGGCTTCTGCTGTGGAATACTAAGTTCAAGACCCTAAAGTTAAATCCCTGATAATGCAGAAGGCATGAACACAATCCAAGTCCACAGAAGGGCTTAGTCTGCTAGACATCATCATCTATGCATTACACTGAGGATCCTCGCAGCTCCCAGAAAGACCACAGCAGCTATAGACGCTTCCGTTCACAACCACAGGTTGTGACGCCAACTTTACCTGCATGAATCTAACCTCTGCCGATTCTTTCCTACAGCTGGGACGCCAAACACTGTCTCTCTCAGACACGTATCTGTCTTGATAGGAGAATGTCTCAGCCATCAAGATACAGCTTACACTGTGGACAAATAGAGGCGAGAGGCTGTTCTCCAGCTTTCAAATCATTGCTGAGCAGAATCAAGACTGACTATACCAAGAGAAAAGCAAGATAGTAAACTTAAAACAGTTTAACAGTCTAATCAACAAAGAACAAACCTCTCTTCTTCAACTCATAGAACAGTAATACTTCTAGTCTAAATTATGTAATTGGTACAGGCAAGCCTCATCCACATCTAAAACTGTTACACTTCCTAATATCATTTTCTCTGATATTGCCCTCACCCCTCCAAAGACTTTCTGGGCTCTAAACTTGACAATCAAGCATCACTATTCCTGAACAAGAAGTGTGTGTATATGTGTGTGTGAGCACGTGCATGCATGTGTGCGTGTGTGAGAGCATGTGTGAGTGCATGTGGGCGTGTTCTAGCGAGTCATCAGTGTCCTGAGTTCTTTACTAGGAGGAGTATGATCTTCCTGGTGAAGGTTTCTGCCTCACGCAGCCTCTTCACTTACTCTTTCTTCATTGGTTCCCAGAAAGTTTTTAACTAGCTAATTAGCTAAATACACATTAGTTGTCACTTAGAGTTGTAAGTCCTCCATCAGACTTCAAAATTTGAAAGTTTGAAAATCCCTGAGTTTTTACTCAGGGATTATTTAGCCAATTTTGTATGTGAAACTTCTTTTTATATTACAGCTGTAGAAAATCCAAAATCTATTCTGCCATCCTTGTATGTCCTTTCCCTTCAAACTAGACATTCAAGAACATATTTAAACCACAGATCAAGCCATATACAGGCTTAATTACAGTCTAATGCTAGAATTCATCTAAGAATAAACCAAGCATTATAGTGAAAGGGGTATGAAATACCCACATAAACACTTCCAATGCTCGTTCATTTTTCACATAAACAAAAGTATTGTTTGCCAAAGTGTAAAATTTAAATAAAAAAACCCCACAGAGCAAAATGAAGAAAAATGAAACTAATTTAGATTTCTGTTCTCAGATATATAGATATTTTTAAATTGTCCTCTAGCAAGATTCTCAAAACTTAGTTCTTAAATTAATGTGGAACTGAATTTAGAAGCCTTGGTTTATAGGATGGAGTGCATGTGCTTGGAAATCCTGTTGCAGCACTCACTTTGGTTGTAAAACTAAAATTTCACAATTGCTCTCGAAAATGCCATTATATGAATTCAAGTACTTTGCAAACCCTTAGATATCTGCCTCATGCTAACAAACTTAGCAGACTACTTTTTTCCCTTAGAACAGGATAGCATGAATGCAAAAAGACATTATCTGAAAATATCCTGTGCTGCTCTGCAATTAGCACACTCTGGAATTACCAATGGTATGATTCAAGATGAGAAGGGGTTTTTTAATAGATATTTACTATGAACACTTACATGGAATAGTCACATGAAAAAGTCCCTGTAAGAACACCGCTACTGGGAGAAACCTAATACCGTTTGATCTAGTATCATTCTTCAGAGGTGGTCAGAGTAGTCGTACAGAGAATATGAGACAAATATAGGGATATTTATTCTTCTTGTCATATAATAATTTCATTTGATGCCCCTTCTTTCTTTTATTGTGAATAATTACTCCCTGTGCCACCCACAATTGCAGACTACTATTATACTCCCCCCAAGCTGTCTCTTTTCCAGGTTAAATAGTCTCAATCCGTTCCACGCTTAAAATAAATTCTATGATCATTGTCCTTATTCCTATCTGTATCTTTTCTAACTGTACCACATCATTTCTGGCATTGAACAAGCAGAATTTTGCTGTCTTAAAATGCAGGTGTACCATGGATTCTTAAATTGCAAATATTTGTCTCATATTCCTTTCCTACAAACCTGTAGGATTCAGATTGTTGGTTGTTGGTTTTTTTTATTACTATTGAGATTTTACGTTCTCATAAAATTATCTATTATGACTCCAGATGCTATCTCCTGAATTGTAATAGTTTTTTTCTGAATAAGCTTCTATATAACGACCCACAATACTTTCAGGTACAAGTATTTGTATATATAAATCTTGCATGTTTAGTTATCCATTTGTTATATTTCCAAATTACCTAATTTTGTTGCAATGTGGGTTTGTGAATACACAAGCAGATATGATTAACTATATTGTCATCACATTTTTAAGGGCCCTAGATCTGGTTCTTTTTGGCCTCTAAACTCCTTTTGAACAAACTGGTACCCACTCTAAAACTACCACCAGCATGATTATAATGTTTTTTAATTTAGGCAACATTCACATTCAGATTGAAACTTGCACTAGAACAATCCAAAGGGATTTCATTTGCACAGGGTAGATGTAGCTATAATATGGAGAAACAAGACATGTAAAAATGTACCCACTCACATGCCAGGTGACCCACACCCAGGTTTGCATGACTACATCACAGTCTTGTGTTGGCTGTGGACTTTCTAATACTTGCTGTATACTTGCCCTGCTATCTTGTATTTATTTCCCCTTTACAATTAACATGAGTTATAATTTAGAATCAAATTAAAATGAGTTGTAATTTAGGGTGAAATTGGTGGGACCGTCATGCCGATGAGAAACTACATCATAAAAGCCTACACAGTGAGTAACTATATATCACAAAACCTCCACGTATTAAAAAAATGGATTAATTAAATACTTTTTTGTTGCTTCAAGTAAGCAAAATGCTTCTGGAAGACTATGTCCCCGCATGATGCAAAAGACTAATGATACAGAGGAAATAAAATATTTCCACAAATTTTCCCCATTCTCTCTAAATATTTGTTGAGAAGAGACAAATGTCACAGCTCATTGTTTCTTGATCTTGTAATACCTTACTCACAAACAAACTTTTTTCAATGTCCTAATTTCTGAAAATCAGATTGCACCGTTGTGCTGTGCAGTTATGGGTCATAATATATACATAAATGTATTTTTCATTATCTTTCCATAGTAACTACAGACACCCCTCTACAACACCCACAAATTTCAAGACCTTTTTTCTTTTCCTCCCCCTTTCCCCTTTCCTTCCTCTATTCCCTTCCCTTCCCCTTCTATAGCTGTCCCTAAACCTATCTCCTGAGCTACCAGCAGAACTCAAGTGTAATAGCAAAGCATTGCACTCAATGTTCACGTCTGATAGAAAAATGGATCTTATGAAAGAATACAAAACATCACTACTATCAAAGCAAATACTTTCTTACTGCAATAGCTGCATAGTATAGAAAGAAGGATCTAGAAAAGAAAGACGTGGTCAGTTTAACCTTTGCATAATATTTAATAACAAAAGGTATATTATAATTTATTCCAACTTTAAGAATTGGCAGATTACATATGGAAATACTGTGAAAAGCATGTTTAATTTGTACGCTGAATGAAATTCAGCCTCATAGTTTTATTGAAGTACAGATTGGCTTTTGATTTGCCCCAAGGCACTCCTGTTCTATCTCCTATGTAAAATCAGTTGCTGCTAATTCCTTGATTTGTACTACAGAGCCACCACTTTGGATGATTAAAAATCTTTTATGTTGGAGTATTTACTATTTTTCATTAGGCAGTGTGTTAAAGGAAATAGGAGGCTGTCTTTGTCAGGGATAGAAGACCTGGGGGAAATGTTCTGAATTTCTGAGAAACCTTTAGATCTTTGGGGATGGCAGGAAGGGGAAGTTTCCATTTCTTTTGTTGTTGTGATATGGAATTCTCTGAAGTTTTTCTTCCTGAAAACATATTTTCTAATGAAGTTTTTTTTTTTTAATTTGTCAAATGCAGTTCTTTAATCAAACAGATGCAGTAACGAAGCAAGCTTATTCAAAATTCAGAAAGCATGATCAGTCACAGCTTTGCAAAGCAGGAAAACAGAAGTTAAGGTTCTGAGGTACGCCTAAGAATTCAGGGTCAGCAATGAGAAGTGAGATTCTGTATAGGACCTCTTAGAGCAAGTTATGTTTTATGGTCAGTCCAGCTCAGCATTAATGCTGTTCATCCACAGGATTTTACGGTACCTTGGCTGCTCCTCAGATATCACACAGAACAGGCAGTGCAGACATCAGGAGAAGATGCTATAATTTCAAAGTGCTTTGGTTCACGGTGCTCAAGCCCACTGACTGAGGCTATATCTAGACTGTGGACTGGTTGCTCTGTCAGCTGTAATGCCAGTCATCCTGATAAGAGCTCTGAATGTAACACACTGCAGCTCCCATAGGACCTGTACTCCCACTTTCCTTCCCATGGAAACCATGGTATGGGGAAGAAGAGGGGAAGAAGAAGCTACTCGTGTCTCATCCCACAGTGAGTCAATATATATCTGGGATGTGCACTTTGTTAAAGACCAGGAGAAACACCCCAGACTGAGTAGTTTGGACATAGCCTTAGAGACCTCTGGATGACAGCCTGAGTGACAGCACACTCCTGCAGTCACCGACAAGGTCCAGCACTTCATAAATATCCACATTGTTTCATGTTGCACCCAAAATCAACTCTGCCCCTTTTACCTCGAGTCCTACCACATATGTTGTGAAATAACCCTTGGAAGCTGTTTTACAGCTATCTTTCTCAATTCCTTCTCCAGAGGATCCTGTAACCAGGAGCTTGGGGACAAGCACTAATGACACTGCAAGCACAGGGCAATAAAATATTTAACTTCAGTGTTTCCTGCAAACATAGCCACTTTTTTCAACAGTAGATTATAGTGCTCTGCATCTAAACAATACAGGTACCTAACTACAATGATCGTTCATAGAACAGAAGAGCAACTTAGCTAATTTCTGTGCAATAATATATAAGGAAAAAATGAATCCAGTGATGTCCTTCTTACAAATATCTCTGCTGACGTAAATTCAAATACCTTCTAGTGTCATTCCATTTCCCTCGTCACTAAGAACAAGCAGCTCTCCAGCATGATGGTGGTGAACAGGGTAGTACAGTATATTTGGCTGATAACAGCAGTAGGTTAATTCTGTTTCAAAGTATGGATCCCTTTTTTTTTTTTTCCCATGTAGAACAAACTTAAACCTTCTGCCAGTGATCATACTTTTTTAATTACTAGACCTGTGCCCACTATTCTTGCCACAAGGTTGGAGAGGCTAACAAGAACCACTCAGCAAAAAAATTTTGTAGAGAAACCAAAGAAGATTTTTGTATCCCATATTCTTGAGACTGGACTTTCTATCCTCTGGCTGCCTGCTGAGACTTGCTGGCAATGTTACTTGTTCCCTACCCTTGGACAACAACAAAGCCATATAAAAAATGTGCCCTTTGGAAAGGAGAAAGGCTTCCTGAGTATACATCATCAGAAAAAAGATAGTTACGAACACTGTGACAGTTACCCCCTGCATGTACACTAAATGTGCTTCTTGGGCTCCTAAGTTCTGCTTATCATTGATATAGTGCCTCATTCACCCACTCTGCTGGAATATAAATAAGATCTCTAGGGTTGAAAGAAAAGGTTAATATGCAATGCATAAACAATATCAGAATGTCATCTTACAGAAAATAACCAGTTATGCTAGTTGGGTGGAACACAAATTGAATTTCTGAAAAAATGCCTGTTGTTCGAGGAGAGAGATGCTGATTTGTCAAGAACAGAAAGGGTTAAATCACAGTGCAAGGACTGAAAGCACTGCTCATAGCAACAAATACTATAAGCAAAAGATGCCAAGATACAGTATCTAAAAGGAAGATGAAAGTGAAAGAAACTACTTAAAAGACAGGTAATTAAATACGTTTAAAGTCTTCTTTTAATGTTGTATTGTATTTATTTGATTTGAGCACGTAAAGAAAATTCTAGTGAGATTTAAAGAAAAAAGCTTTTCCCAACTGTTTTTCTTATTCAAATACTGGTCAGGCTAAGGTTCTAAACTTGTTGTTATTGCTAAAAATGGGATAACTTTAGAATTCTTCCAGCTCTTACTCATTTGTGGGAATGGAAGCTGAAGTTTCAATATTAAAACTATAGTGATAGTCTGCTATGGACACTGTGAGTGAAACAGAGAAAGAGAATAAGCCTGCTGCAAGGAAGCCTTGTTATGAAGTAGAAGTCTGATTGAAATAACATTTTGTTTTCTCTAAAAAAAACACTGTTCCCTTCATTATAGTTCCTGAAATCAAAGCTCTAGAAGACTCCCAGGAGACCTTCAGACTCTAGCAGTCTGGTAAAATCTTTTATTGAGTCTTGACCAGCTGTTAGACTTACAGACACTGAAGTTTCTTACAGCACTTCATGTTCTTCCATTCATATCTCCAGACATTTGGTGAGAAATGAAAAAGTCACTAGTTTCCTACTGCGCACCAGAAAAAACCCCAAACCACTCCAATCTAAAAGTTGGACTGAATAAAATACTTGAGCATCTATATATTCATTACTTTAATGTTTTTGGTGTCTTCATTTTCACCTTATAACCCCCAGAGAAGATTTCAAAGCATAGAGCCGATCATGAAGGATCACTGTGCCATATGGAAAGAGTGATAGATTTTAGAAGAGTTATCCAGAAGAACAGACTAGAGCAGTGTGGCCAGAAGCACAGCAATATAACTGAAATCACTCCCATTTCTGAAGGTCATGCACCTGGAGTATGGTTGAAAAAAACCTTTTCACAATCTAAAACCTGAATCTTTTGCAGAGGATCTATATATCTACAGGCATCTCCTGTTAGACCTGAACTTACTGTACTACTGAACGGCTAGACTTTTTATTTAAGATGTAGGAGGTACTGATGCTTGATGTTTGCTTGATGCTTTAGGGAATGTGAGTTACGGTGTGAAAGGGAGAGCAAGGAAGCATGATCATACCTACGTTGCCTGGTAAGTACAGTCAGGACTCTTAACTTCTGCAGCAGTTCTTGAGAGTAAGTAAATGGGTAAGTGGACTTTTATGACTAATTAAATTAGACATTCAGTGGACAACTGGATGTAGAGACCACAGTTGCCAAGCCACCATGTTAGGAAAGCATAAAACCATTAAATTTCTTATTTTGCCTCTTCCCTGTGGAATGAGTCTTGTGCTGGTTTTTGCCCAGTGACTCAGTTTTTATAAATACAGTGGAGAGGTCCATCATGGGAAAAGGCATTACAGCCTGGGATCCCTTGAGCTGGCAAAGTCCCTTGTACTGCAAATTTCAGAGGTTCCTAGAGCATTCTTTATATCATCAGAGCAGTTCCTTACACAGCTATATTTTTATATTGTTTGAGAAAATATTTGCAGTGGTAGCATTAACAGTACTGAAAATCAGAATGCTATTGTTTTCCAGAAATACTTTGCAAAAGGTCCTGCCCAAATCTGAGTAACAAAGCATACTACACCTGGAGATGCATTTTAGAATGCTGATGGCCATCTACTTCTAAATATTTTCTTTAAGTTTTCTTTGTTGTTCAGTATCTCTTTGTGGTTTGCAGTAAAAGAACAATACAAACATTTTTCTCAACACTGCATATTGGTTTTCCCGAAGATCTACAGCTTTTCCTTACAGAGACATGGCACATTCATTTCAAAGAAAATACATGGGAATGGTTAGTAAAGTGAACAACACAGTCATAGAACAAATTTTATTCATGGAATAAAATCATTAACTCAGTTTTGCAGATAACATCTTTCCTTTCATACCAATATTTGTGACATTGTCTGAGACAAAACTGGGAAGTACAAGCGTAAATTCTTCCCTTGCAAAATTCAGACAAATAACTAGGCATTAGGGTAATGGCTATTCTGGATCAAGTAATCAGTGCTGGAGCTGTTCCAATCACATAATATCAGTTACACTAGAAAAAGACTTACACTGCCGTCCAAGATTATCAGCAAACATTTTGATAACGAGTCATGGGAACAGCAGAGGTGTGAACAAATCTATCTTACATCCTTATGATGGCTTCAACTTTCTGTCACAGCCTGTCAGGTGAAGAAAAGGTGTTTATTTACATGAAGTCATTTAGCTCAAACAGGAGGGATTAACAGAGCTTTATACTAGAATATTTGTTGTACTCATATGAAAGTCAACAGTTCTGGGCTTAAAATGACTGATTAAAGGGGTTCAGGCCACTGAGCAAACTTTCTGCCCCCATCTTTCCCATCTTCCTCATCAGAAGCAGGAGCAGCAGCTATTCCTTTAAACTCTCCATTTTCTGTGGCAGAGGTGACTTTGATCCTGCCTTGCCTCCAGATCCTCAAAGTCAAAATTCATTTCTGCCTCTACGGAATTTGCTGGGTCTGATGTCTGCATTTTCCCCATGCCATGGTGTTCATTACAACAGAAAGGAAAACAGGCTTCAGAATGGGTCTTGCAGTTCCTGGAGCAGAAGATTTCTTGATGACTTTTTTTTTTTTTTTTTTTAAGGCACCCATACTGCATGTGAAGAATCATTTCAGATGACTCTCTGGGTTTGTTCCCTGGCCACTACATTTCCATCCATCACTGCAGCCTCTGAGCACCAGAATTCCTATGGCTGCTGGTGCGTTGCTAAGGTTGTCTCCAATATCAGCCACAGCTGAAGCTACCTCTTACCAAGAATAGGATTGACAACAGGAGGGAAACCAAACCAGATGTTTCGATTTAGCAACTGTACCAAATTATCTTTATATTATGGAAGTAAGGCTCCATGCCTTGCAAAATGATGGGCTTTCTTTCACAGGCAAAATCCCCAGAGCTGTGATTCTAAAGTCACAGAAGTGTTACTGTGAGAGTGCACTCAAAATTACATTTCAGATACACTTTAGCTATTATGTGAGGACTCTGAAATCAGGCTAATAGAGGAGCGAGAGACACAGTGTCCAGATAAATGCTGAGGGTGATCTTGATATAATTATGAATTTCTCTGTTAACAGTTGTTCACGTTCAGAATCTGTCTGACTGTGAGTAACAGAAGAAATTAACATTTGCCAAACAGTGACCTTGTGTTTTATATGGCTTTCCACAATTTACCAGCTTCAGAACAATCAACAGCAGTATTAAGTAATCAAAAAAATGAAATCTGGAAGAGTCTTTCCAGAGGTGGAAGCTGCATCCATTAGATTTTGATTAATTGAAGAGCTGTGTTAAAACATAGAGGGTTTTTGTCTCCTTTTTTGCACAGGTGACTTAGAAATGAGCAATTTCTTTTCGGTTTTTGAAAAGATTCACGATTTCATGACAAAGTTTTCCTGAGTTCATTCAACAAGATTGTTGACCTGATTGGCATGGCATGTTGTCTGAGACAAGTTAACAGAAGAATTAAAGTAAATTCTATTTTTTTTTTCCTTACACTGAAGCTTATTCAGGTTTGATTGATAGTGACATTTTGCTTTTAAAACAGAAATAAGAAAATTTAAGATGATATTCCTTTTGTTTTTATTCAGAAAAAATGTACTGATTTTTTTTCCTCTCTCAATAATCTAGGTATTTTTCAAGGTGCATGAGATCACAGTTTATAACCTTAAAAAGTAAGTGTGGCTAATAGGTTATAGGGAACAGAGCACTATTAAAAGGATTAAAGATCAAGCTTGGTGAAAGGAAAAAAGAAGAGGTAAACGGACTATTTGGAGAATGATAAGACTTGGGGGAAAGGTTGCTTTTTTGTGGTTACCCAAAACTAAGTAGGTAGGAAAAACTGTTTTAACTGGCTTTTCATTAGTTACTAAAAAATATGTTGGAATTTTGTGCAGATGGACAGGAAGGCTAGTGGCTGCTATGTAATTCTTTGGCCATCTTTAGATGCTTTCCAGTACACACAATTATTACAGAAGTTTTATATATTATTTGATCAAAGGAGAGCTCTTAAGGGAAGTAAGGAGTCCTCTTAAGGGAAGTCCACTTTAAGATGAAATTAAAAAGGAAAAGAGACCAATTAAAAACTTGAATTGACAGTTAAGTATGCAGTTTAAACTCGCCAATAACTTACTTGAATCTTAGGTTGTTCACTCCATTGCAAACTCAGCTCATTGCGTTATGCATCCTTCAGATGGCTTGTTTAGCATGCAGGATGACCAGCTGGCCCTTGCAGAAAACCCTACAACCTGAATATAACTGTGATGGCAAAACATAAGCCTCACACTTGCTGCTTTCAGTCAAACCCCAGTGATTCTGTTTTGGATACTGTATATACACTGATCCCTTCTTCGAAACAAGAAGTTCTCTAACACTAGAAATAAGCCAGCAGTCTGGCACATGTAATCCTCTTTATCTACATGAAAATTATTTCTTATATGCTTTAGTGGATGAAATGTTTAGTAGCATTGACCCAAAAAAAATTGTAGTTGTTACTAACATGCAGGCAAGATATATTCACTCAAACATCATTAAAGTTTCCATTTCTATCCTGAAGGAAAATAATAAATGTGGCTTAAGTCAATTAAATAGATCACTGGTATGACATGATTTTAATATTTAGCAGTATCTCAAATGTCTCAAGAAGAAAGAGACTCAATGCATGTGTAGAAAAGTTTCAGGATCAAGTCTCAGATTTATTAGTCATCCTTCAATACCTTGAGACCAATTCAATTTGTCAGAGCTGGATATCATTGCCATTTTCCACAGAATCCTGGGTTTTAAATCAAGGCCAACGTAGCATCTAACCTTGGAGTGAAAAAGAATTTATAGTATTGCTGGAAGGGCCATGTCTCAAAGGGATTTAAATCTTTTGAATAATCCATTCTGATTTCTTTTTTCCCCTAGAGGTGTAAAAGAGGACAGCTGCTACTATGTTTAACAGAGTAAATAATAAAATCACATGCACAGCAAGAGTGATCCACACAGCAGAAATAATATGTGTATCTTCAGAATTTATCTTAAATTAGGCTTTTACACCAGAAGAATCCTGTGTGGTCTTCTAGTCTGTTTTATGTGACTTTGGGAGATTTGTTCTTTGTCATGTTTTAGCTTGTTTTTCTTGCGGATGGATGCATTAGGAGGAATACTATTAATTTTATATGAAACACGTTAGGGCAGAAATTACACCATGCCACATTATACCACACCAGATGTTTATGGTCTACATATATATGTGTGTATGTGTGCATACATTTCATACACACACATGCATCTTTCAGGATTGTACAAGAGTTGAGTTTCAGCTGCTTATAGTTCTACCAAAATTTAACCAACCAAGCTGAAATTTGTCATGCCAAGTGTGTGCCTTAGACTGATATGTTTATTTTTAGTAAAAAATGGTTAAACCCTATCTGACAATTAAGCAAAAGGACTAGTATATAGTTTTCCTTGTATTGCAAAATTCTGGCACCCCTGTCTTTAACAAACTCAAGCACTACAAATCCCTGAGGCAGAATTTTGAAGTTCACTGTAGATGTGCTTTTTGCCACCTGTGTGAATATCCACCTGAACTTGGCTAAAATTACAAAACTTCAAAACAGCATAGTTAGTAAATGCTCAGTGAAAATGTTTTATTAGCTGGAGTTCTTGATTATTCTGTGTGGTGAGCATCTCCCACCCTAAGGCTGCATAGGACTTCCATTGCCTTCCAGATCCAAGCTCCTGCAGCTAGTGTCAGATTCTGGTACCTGATCTAAAAAGCACAGCCAGTAAGATTGTGCCTCAAATGCTCTTGGTGCCCTTTCTGTCTCATTCAAGGTGTGCAGAGCATCTGGAAAGACCCACATAATTTGAATGGAAAAGTTATCTGACAGGGTGGATCCATGGGAAGTTGCTGGGGAAGAAAATTATTGTAAGTCCCAGGGGAAGGTACTGAATGGTAAACTGGGCTTGAGAAACAAGCTGTGCCAGGACCAACAGGGGCTGCTCTCCACGCAGGGAAACCAGGCAAGAGAGTAGGCGGACTGGTAGCCATTTGAGGAAGAGGAGGGTGAGAAAGGAGGTTTGAAGTGTTTGAAGAATTAAGTGAGCAGAAGAGGGTGAGAGATGTAGGAAGGCGGTTGTTCAGGAGCTGCAGTGAGAAGCCAAGGAGGAGACTTGGACAAGAGTCATGGCGAGACATGTAAATCAGATGAGCTCAGGAAGAGAGAAGACAGATAGCAGGTTGAGGTCTTTGTCAGAGGCCAGGATTTGGTTGAGAGAGATGTACCAGAAGCTTAAGAGCAGAAGCTTAAGAGAGCATGGGCCTACTGAGGTGAGATATGTAGAACTGGCAGTAGATTGGAGAAAGAAAAATGTGGCTGAAACTGAATTTCTTTATAGTTCTGCACGTTATACAATGCAATATGCAGAATCATCTAGAGATATCTGTGCTAGTTATCACTGCTGTATGAAAGATCTAAGTTAAAAAAGAGTAGCTGTAGGCTTTGTATTCTGTGTTTCTCTGTTTTCACAAGGAAAACATTACATTCCTACATGTACTTAGGCTGTGGGAATCTCCTTGACATTCTATGTGCAAAATAGTAATCCTGCTCCTTCAAGAGTTGAGCTAACTGATAGTTAAGTACAAAAATTAATTCATTAAACTTTTCTTTTAACCTTTGATAACAGAATTCCAGAATGAAAGTACTATCCTTTTGCTCAACTACAAAGCAAAACACCCAAGATGATACTTTAGATGGAGAATATACATGCTAACCAGGCTGACTTTAGAGAAGTGGTTAGGATTTAGCTTGAAATATTGACATTTTTTATTCACTTCACTATTTGTTCATTCAATAAAGTTATCCAAAGTGTTCCATTCCATGATATCAGTAACTCTGATATTAAACTCTGCCATGACATTTGTGGAATATTAGCAATAAAGCAAAGAACTACATAATAAGAAAAAATAATTTAAAATAAAAATACTTTTGTTGTTGTGTTGGGTTCTTTTGCTGTTGATACTGGCAGTTGAATAGTTGGAATAGATGCATGTGCTTAGTCAATCTCTGTTCTTTTTTTCAAAAATTAAAGTTTCTGAAGACTAGATAGAACAAAGTATCATTTAACCAAATTGCGTTAGTGCTGTTAGTGATCTAAAATAAGCAATGCTAACATTTAAAGACATACCTACCTTGAGCTTGAGTAAATACAGTACTGCTAGCTATATCTTACAGACTTATTTTTTCACAAGTTTATAGGATTCCCCAAATCAGACAATTAGATTTCTAATAAAAATGAAATATTATTTTGCAGGTAAAAGCAAAAATCAACAGTTAAAAAAATCAGAAAAATCTAATAGAAGCACTAGAGATTTTTATGAATGTACTCAAGTAATAAAAGAGAAACAAATGCATTATTTCACAGGAAGAGGAAAGGGTTAATTCCATCTTGGATCACACAAAACAATGTAAACAAAAAACCGTCCAGATCCTCCAAGATTCATAAAATGGAAGGCAGAAGTCATTCTGAAGGCTGCAGAATTCATTCCTGCTGTTTCCATGCTTACTTTGGAATGTAAAGAGCAGGCCATATTCATCCCCAGCTTCCTAGGCAGCGCAGTGATGATCATGCTGTTGAAATCTAAATAGGCTTAAAACTATCCTGAAGTCCATAATTTCCTTGGAGTCAAACAGACACTAAGTAGAGTTCCCACATATCAAAATGTATTCATTTCATATTTTATTTCTCTATAATGTGTGGTTGAATCTACATTTATTGGATTGAAAAGGACTACGGCATAGACAGCAACAGCTGAAATGCCGTAGTAAATTGAACAGAATAGTGGTGAAGTCTCAGACATTAAACACTGAATAGAGGCAGGCACCAAAGGCAGTCAGTGTTCTCAATTTCCAAATGTATTAAGAGCAGCATGAGATAACACTTAGAGCAAAATAAGAGTGCTTCACAGCATCGGGGGTGCTGATTGGCTGGTGATTTGTAAGGTTGAATTGCATGGCAATCTAAATGCATTTTGATTGTAACACAACTTCAAAATTGCTAAGATTTTAAACACTACTGATTATTCTAAATTATTAAATGAGATGGAAGCAAATTACCTATGAAGCCAAAATAAGCCTTGATGATTTATATTACTGGTAACAAAAACATGTTGATATTAGTAAGACTGAGAAATGAATCAGTACTTTGCTTCTGGGACTGAAATTCATGAGAATGTGCAGTAGATGTAGAAGCAATTATTCAGGGTTCTTGGAATATATATATGTATATTATATATACATGTATGTATATATTCTTTTCCTCTGTGGAAGCCCTCCCATCCTGAAGTTTTCTAACCTTGAGTAGCTTTTCTATTAGAATATGTAATTCAGTGTAAAATAATATAACGTATAACAGTAAAGGTAGATGGAGACTGAAAAAAAATATGTTTCTTCTGGAAAAACACCTTTCCTCAAAAATATTTCTGGGCAGGGATAGTAGGCATTTTATAGAATTTAAATTGCTTTGCTGCTATCTAAGTATCTGAAGTACCATTTAGAAGTTCTCATATTTTTCCAATTAAGATTGCAGTAGATGTCTACCACAGATAAATTAAAGAACAATTCAAGCTGCATTTTCTGAGATATTGGAAAAATTATATGGAACATAATAGCTCTATTTCTGAAGTGGCAAAGTACGTTAAGAACTTTTGTTAGCCATAAAGTTACTGAGGAAAAACCCAGGGTTTCACAATATAGAACATGCCATTCAAATTTTATTTCAAGTCCTTCAAAATTTCCCATGATATAAACTGGTTACAGAACAAGAAGTTTTGTTTATAGTGATAATGCTTTAGCAAAGCACTTCAATTACATGTTTAAATCTCTTTGAAGTTCCATTAACTCAACAAGACTAAAGTTTTAAAATTAAATACATGCTGAAGAACTCTTTTTCTATGTCAGCTCCATTTTTTTTCTTTGCAAGGCTGTATAGTTACATAATTCACTGCCCAGTCACAGATTCTGGCTTCAGCAGGCCCACCTGTCTGTCCTCTGGCTTTTTCCTCAGAAAGTCTTTTTGAGAAAATGTGCTCTCAGTCTTTGTCTCATATGCAAGACAGTAGTTTGCATCTGCAAAAATATGGCAAATAGGTCTGATGTGAATGGAGCTGGCATGGATGAGTGTCTTAACAGGAATGGGATGGAACTGAGGTCCTGCATGCAAAACAGTGACTCACAAGAAGCCCTCTGAGACAGCCTTACTCAGAGAACCCCTATTTGGTTGTAAGCCTATCTCAGTGCTTAGAGTTTTGTTTCTCTCTGTGTCCAAAATCGCTCTGACTGAGCGGTCCAGTGGTCTTCACTGCTATCCCTTCCCTCTGGTCAGAAGTCAGAAACCAAACGTTCAATGATGCCCCCATGAGCACTGAACCTGGTAACTCTCTTAGAACTTGGAACCAATACACATCCAGATAACCATCTATTATAACATGCACCAGGGTTTGTTTTAGTTTTACAAGCAGGCCTCTTTTCTGTAGTAGTCTCAGGCTTTTGTGGCATTTCAATTTTTCCTGCTTTCCTAGAGAGTGTACCAGAGTATGAGCCTTGTTGCATGGGGAAAGCTCTCTACTGAAGATGTGAAAGGGAGAGTGCAAGATTACGTCAGGAAAACAAACAGGAAATGCCATACCCATGGACTGTTGATCTGGATCCTTACCAAGGATGAGGGAGACCTCATCCTTCATTTTATTCCAGCAGACTTAGAACAAACTCCAGGTTGTTACTCAGAAGACAGTTGATAGTGTTAGTAGAGGGAACTACTACCTCCTCCACAAACTATTGACAAGTTTTCGGCCACTCCCTATTTGGCTCCAAGTTGCTTTGAACTGCAGCTCTAACTTGTCAACTCTCCCCCTTCACCAAAGGAAAAGCCCAGTCAAATTTTATTCCAAGTATTCTAAGTACCTAAATGTAGGTGATATGGTGCTTAGCCTTAAGACTTTTATGTCATTTCTTTATTTAACCCTGAATAATTATGCCTGTCATTACTCTTCCAGAACATTAGAAAAATGTAAGGTTTTATAACCTCTGAGTAGTCACTCTAGAGTCAGTGGTACTTGTAATGCAAGCATATGAATTATTTTGTAAAATACAAATTATTTCCTATGTCATTTCACTGATAGAAACACAGTGGATTATTCACTTTAATATTGTTTATCATAGCTTCTACTGAATCAAGGTTATACAGCTTTACAGATGGAAATCTTTTCCTTTGTTTTCTTCAGTAAGAGAGCATGATAACAACTTGGACAATATAAAAGGAAGAAACAGATATACATATATATCTGTTTAAAATACTTTATCTTCCAAACTAAATGTAGCATAAGTGATGTAAAACTAAAAAATGCATGAACATATGCATATGTTTTTTTACCATATAGCACTTCAAAATGAATTTGTGCTAGGCAGAACTGTTCACATTTAGCTACTTAATGCTTGAATGACGACATTTAAATCTGGGAATCTTTCCAACTTCAGTGAACATTTCTTCAAGCAGACTTTTTTTGGTTTTGCTTTAAAATGATGGGACACTTTCCATTCTTCACTGAGCTATGTTATCAAATATATGTTATTAAAGACACAAGAAGTATGGAACCACCTCATTTCAAAGGATCTGGAACACTATTTGCCTAATAACATGAAGTAACATACATATAGTAACTTGCATGCTGCTTTTAACTGTACAACAAAGATGTTAAAAGTATTAACAGTTCCTTTTATTATCACATGTGGGGACTTCACTTTGTGAATTGTCATTTTTGTATGCTAAAAACCTACAAATTGAAGCTTCACGTCAAAATTATACAACACTTGGATTTTTGTGTTGCAGGGTACAATTTTTTGATTTTGCAACTGAATTATTCAAGTCACTCATTGGCAGTGGAATTATACAGCCTCAAAGAAGCTGAAACAAATACAAAGTTCTAAAGGAAAAGTGTCAGGTATTCAAAATGGAGTTCTTTAGTGAAATTATAATCTTGCATGCATGTGGAAAATCAGTAGTGTCTCAAATGTGAAATAATAAATTATTGATAAACATAAGACCTGATTCATGGGTTGGAACAAAGCTTACATTTAATCGACTGCAGCATTTAATTTTGAAAACTTCCACAAATTTGTAAATCCAAAAGACCTTATGAAACACAGAAAATTATACCTAGAGAGAATGTAATCCATATCATCTACATTTTAAAAAAAAGAATGCTTATGTGTTCTTTGAAATACTTCGGTTAATGCTCCTTTCAAATACTGAGGATGCAGTTGTACTCTGATGCTCAAGAATTTTCATGCTTATAACTTTCCTGACAGTATTCAAAGCAGATAGGCACCTAAGTCCCAGTCCACTGAGATGAGAATTTAGCCTTTGGCTTAAAGCTCTTGGTTTCCATCACAAATCTTCCTATCTATCCACATCAAATTGAACAGTGCTATAGTCGAAAGTCTTATGCAGTGCGAAATAGGGAATTTGCAGACATCGATGTTCTGAGTTCAAAACTACTTAAACTATTTAGTAATAAAAAAGGGTCCAGGACTTATCTCCCAGTAGCTAGACATTCGATGAAGTTGAGTTTTATATTGAAACTTCATGATTTAAACGCAACTCTTATTGTTTTGATCTGCAGTATAAGCTATCACAAAAAGAGTTTGAGACTACCACTGAAGCACAGATAAACAGAATCTCAGCTTCCCACAGTTTTGAGCAGACTTTCCTTGTTTTGCTCAGGTTAGCTATTTGCTACAATTTCTCCTTTCTTTTTACCCAGGTACCATCTGCTTTATTTTATACCCTTTTCCCTCGCACTGTGGATTTTTTCCCATGTCCTTCCCCTCCCATTTGTTTGCAAACTTCTCATCCTTCCCCATTAACATAACACCAAAATGTAATGAACAGCTCTTATACAGTCCATTCTCTCAACATTATTCTCAAGGTTTCAACTCGTGTGTGCTTGAATTCATTTTATTATTATTAGCTTAAAAGTAATGATCTCTATCATGTTTTGATAGAAGCAACAAAACTAAAAATTATTTTAGAATTCTGTTGCAGCCTCTTATCCAAGTGAGACCCCACAAAAACCCCTTTGTGGTTGAGAAAGGCTTCTGGATTACAGTGATGGCTGAGGAGAACTGAAAGCCTGCATGCTTTTCCATTCGGTTTCTATATTGCTGCTGTCTCTAATAAACTAGGAGGTGGTGTTGACTCTCTTGAGGGACAAGATGCCTCGCAGAGGGATATAGTTAGATTGGAGCGTTGGGCTGTGCCTAATGGGATGAAATTTAACAAGTTAAAATGCTGGATTCTGCACCTAGGATGGAGTAACACCAGGCACAAGAGTAAATTGGGAGAGGAGTGGCTGGAGGGCAGCCCTGCGGAAAGGGATCTGGGGGTGCTGGTCAGCAGCAGGCTCAATGTCAGCAGTGTGCTCTGGGAGCCAAGAGGGCAAACTGCATCCTGGCATGCATCAAACACAGTATAACCAGCTGGTCAAAAGAGGGAGTTATCCCCCTGTATTCAGCATTGGTGTGGCCTCACCTTGAGTACTTTATGCAGTTCTGGGCCCCGCAACTTAAGAAGGACGTTCAGGTTCTTGAATGCGTCCAGAGGAGGGCAACAAAGCTGGTGAAAGGGCTGGAAGGAATGTCCCATGAGAAGCAGCTAAGGACTTTGGGTTTATCTAGCTTGGAGAAAAAGAGACTGAGGGGAGACCCCATCACTCTCTACAGCTTCCTGAGGAGGGGATGTGGAGAGGGAGGTGCTGATCTCTTCTCCCTGGTATCCAGTGACAGGGTGCATGGGAATGGTTCAAAGCAGCACCAGGGGAGGTTTAGACTGGACATTAGGAAGCATTTCTTTACCAAGAGGGTGGTCAAACACTGGAACAGTCTTCCTAGAGAGTAGTCGATGCCCCATGCCCGTCAGTGTTCAAGAGGCATTTGGCTAATGCCCTTAATAACATGCTTTAGCTTTTGGTCAGCCTTGAAGTGGTCAAACAGTTGGACTAGATGTTCACTGCAGGTCTCTTCCAACTGAAAAGACTATTCTATTCCAATTTCTGAATTTAGTGGATGCCGAGATATCTCAAGAATCTGGCAGGCAAGACTTTATCTCCTAGATCAAAAGTAACTTCTGGTTTAGAGAGACTCAGCTGACCAGAGGCTGCAAGAACTGTTAGAAAGGCAAAATTCAGTAGGGATTGGTTTGATCCAGCAATGACCGTTTCTCTGAGCTGCTAGGTAAAGCCCTGGCACAGAAGAGGACTCTTAAATCTCTTGCAGGTAGAGAACTGCTGTTCACGGGTCCTGCTGAATGATGTGCCCAGAAAGAGCTATGAGATTCCGCTGCTGAGAGAAAAGAACTTGACTCCAAACATGGCAGACTTTTAAGGTTTGGAAGACCTGTAAGAGTGCCTGTATCCCTGTGGAGCAGTAGTTACTCCACAAGGCAAGGTGCTGCTTGCCAGACTGGTAAGATGAAACACCTCCCCTCTGCTCTGCCTTCAGCAGATCCCCTGCCTCACCCAGAGGCAGTATTGCCAACTAAGAATACTTGCTCCCTCTCACTATGAGCAGACCTGCAGGATGATGCCTAAAACTGTGATATTTTTGTCCTCTGAACCACCTGAAGAAAGAGTTGGGGGTTTTTTCCCCCCCCGAATTTGGAGTAAAATTAAAGAAAAGATAATAATTCAGTGAAAGAAAGGGATTTCTAAATGTTCACATATTATTTATTAGACAGAATTTTTTATGATAGAAAAAATATTTTGTGAATGGCATTTCATTTCAAGGACTATCTATCTGTTCAAACAGATCTGTTTGCCTGTGAGGAAAGAAAAAGAACCTATAATTTGCCATACAAGATAAGAAAGCTTCTTGCCGTTGGCAGTAACTAATTGTTGATGTTTAAGAGAAAGGCAAAAGTCCCAGTGAATGCCTCCAGCCAAGCATGAAATGCTGCAGACTGGGCTAAAAGGTGGAAGGAAATGTGTCTCCTGACCTTTGCAGAAATGAGCACACACCTCAACACATGGAAACATGAGAAATGCAGTATCAGTTACAACTATTAACAAAGCAAATGCTTGATTTTTCGATCTGATGGCTAAAATGAAACTTGCCCAAAATAATTTTTTCCCAATATTGTTACACTTTATTTGAAAAAGAAGAGATTTCCAAAGGAAATGTCATTAGAGCAATAAATATATATATATATATACACACACTCTAAAAATAGCTGAAATGAAAAGCTTCATCTTTTATGAAAATATCCTCTCCTTTTTTAACTAATTAAAATCATAAATGTGTGGGACTTCTTGGAAGCTACAGCAATTTTGAAATTTCTCCAAATGAATTTGTCCAGTGTACTTTATGAAATAACGACTCATACAAATACTTTGCTGTTTATTGAAAAATCAGCTCAAAGTAAGAGATTTCCTAGAGCTTGGCACTATTTATTGAAATAAATTCTTCTTTTCTTCTTTTTCTTTTTAAAGTGCTTCATGTTTTTCCCATAGTCTCTCTTCAATCAGCGAAATAAAGTTATTGTAAATTTCAGGAGAGAAAAGTCCATTCAATTTCAAAAAACAGCACTTCATTACTTTAGAATACAATTCAAAGTGAACAGATGATATTTCTATTGAATTCTTCTACTTCTTCCAATTGCAGCAAAGGCTCACAAAATATTTTTAAGGGATGTAAGTGTATTCCCAAAGTTAAAAGGTAATAAATGGAAAAAGTAAAGGAATTGGTTGGGAAAAAAAAATAGGAAGATTGAAAGGCTTATCAGTTAGTAGAAACAGACTTATAAAGCTGACCTTGAAAATTAAACAGATAGATTCTCTAAATGTTTGTGTGTGTTATGTGCTACTATGATCTATTTTTTCCCCCTTTTCAGAGCTTTTGAGAAAATTGTTTAGTATTGTGTAAGTTAAAACCTGAAAGCCTCTTAAAAATGGCTTTATTGTAGAAGTCTGAAAAAGGTTTTATAACTTTTTTCAACACAACCATATGATCGAAAAATCACTTTCATTCAGCACATCAAACGTACGTTCCTTGGGATACCTTGAAAATCAAGTTGTTCACACTATGTAAATACCAATTTGTTTCATATTTCAACAGCACCATTCCAAAGCTAAAGACAAGAAAACTTTTCTCCATGTATAATTGTTTAAATAATAAATACTTACATGCAATAAATCTCCAGTCTTTCTTGATTGATTAATAGAAATAATTTGTGGTTTGAGTTAACCAATAGTGGTAACTTGTAATTGCTTAGTTTTATCCTCACTTCACAAGTGCAAGTGGGGGATCCTGCAGAAGGAAGATGATGTGGGGTTTCAGATGCTGAATATTCAGAATTCTCTTTAAACACTACTTAACTTTTTTCCTCTCTAAATTTGCAGTCCAGAGGAAAAGAAGACAGAAAAAAAAAAAGTATTCTTAGTGGTTTGATGATATTTAGGTATTTAGTACAAAATTCTCATTAATTGCCAATGAACTACAAGGAGTACAACCACATCTAAAAAAAGTATAACCTTTAACAATGGTAGGGTGCAATAATGCACCATCAGCAATTGTAAGGAAAACAACCTCATTGGAATTTCTGTTAAGACAGAAATGTAAATAATATTCTAGGACAAATTGGGATAGTCTTCACAAAAAAAAATCCTCATACTCAAAAACATTAAAACAATTTAAGAAATATAGCTGGTACTCAAACCTGTTACCTGGACACAGTCTTGATGTGAACTACCGTAATCTGTCCATAAAGATTCTATCTAAAATTTATAAGTTCTTTTTCTGTAAAATGGCATTTTTTGGAAGAAACTCTTTCTGAACTTCCATAATACTTTTTGGTAGCTTCCCTTGACATCTCTACTAAATCTTTCCCTCTCTGTGAAATCAATTAAACACTTGATAATAGATGATTTTTCGTACTCTACTATGTGTGCTATTTTTGCAGCCTAGATAGCAGCATTGCATTCTTGCAAATTTTTGTGTATCTCTCTGTTGTCTTAATTTAAACTTAGAATTTAAGTGCTATGGATCAGGGACTTGTTTGGTGCAGTATGACTGATAATATAATACGGTTAAGTTTCGTGACCACTGTCCTATCCAGGATGTAAAATAATAATAAAGCCATTTTTTATGTGCACAGTTTATAGACTTTGTCTTTTAACTAAAGGCTTTTGTCAGAAAAAAATGTTATTAGTTCTGAAAATAAGACTCCTGCAAACACCTTTTAGTTGTTCTGAAACTTTTTCTTTCAAATTCTTCATTTTGTGAATTTAAATTGTTTCCACAAAAACCTGTGGTTTAGATTTAGTTGAATAATTTAAAATCAGCTTTCGACAAAGCTTTGAGACAATTCTACAAATAAACTTACTAAATGATGTTCATGAACAAAACTCTTTAAAATTTCTTCAATTAATTTCTTTTGTCCTTGAGATAGGAACCTAAATTTTGCAGAAACATACAAGATAGGTGTAGAAAACCAAAAATAAATTACTTGAAAATTGTTTTCCAGTTAGCATAATGAGGAAGTTATCTATCTGAGATTTAATTGGGTAGTTATGCTAACACAGGAAGATGTGGAAATTTTTGTTGTCCAGTATTCAGACTGTGGGATTTAGGGCACTTAAAAATTTCTTGTGACAGTTTAAGTTACTACAGCGGCCATCCGCTAAGATTTAGCACATCCACAGAAGAATTAGCCAAAAAGAATGTGTGCCCATAGTGCATGTGCTTCCATGCAGGGTCCAGCATCTTAATGCAAACCCAGTTTAATTGTGTTTTTAAGCCAAAGGTACCAAATTCAAGCCAAGACACTACTGATGTGTAGGCAGGTGTTCCCTTCTGACAGCTTTGCTGTGGAAATAGAAACCTCAAGGAGAGAAACAAGGCAAGCAGCTGGGGTGATGCTGTTTTTACTTCAACAGGACTCACCAGAGTTCATCTGTCAGTGTTGTTAGTTCCCCTAGTAGAGATCAAAAGAAGCAATTAGAATTATTTCCAGCAGATTTCTCTTTTCAGATACTATTTCTAATGGGAATTCTGAAACCACACTTTAAATAGCTTTCATCTTCTTTTCACATTTAAAAGATTAAGTGTTGTGCAACTTATCTGAAAATCAGGATCTTTTGTGTCTGCAGAGAAATTCCTTGAGCCAAATTAAGACATACATTGTAAGAAGCATGCCTGCTAAATAGGAAAAAATACAATGTGAATATGTCTCTATATGTCTCCCTATGGAACACCTAAAAGAAAATGTGTTCACAGCATATCTATTTTATGACCAACTCATTCGCCAGAATAAATCCAGGCCCATATATATATTTTTTAATCTGATCTAACTCTTAGAAAAGTTAAGAAACATTTTATTTTTCCTGTATTTTTAGTGGTTTTTTTTCTTCAGTGAATCATATGCTTTTTGCTAACGATATTGTCAAAGATTTCTTGGATGACATACAGTACAGTACATTTTGATGTTCCACACATCAGGTTGCTTCAGCCTACAGCATCTGATGTTACAAGGGATATGAAAAATGACACGACCAATGGAACTTGATAAAATGTGCCACAATCCAAAGCACTGCTCTGAAACCTGAAAGCACCTTTTCTTCATTATTTTGCAATATTTTATTGTTTGTACTTTCTCACTGTAACACAGCTTTTTAATTTGAAAGGATGGCATTAAAGCAGTGTGAAAAAGTTTACATTGAGGAAAACACTGCTGCGTTTCAAGGGAGAAAAGTCCCAAATGCTGCTAACAATGACACTGATATGATTCTAGGAAAACAGGACTTTATGTGCAAAATGTGGGAAAGAAATAGAGATGGAGCAATGAAGTAACGTGTAAGCATCGCCCACCACAGTTTTAAAATAATTAATAGACAAAAATACTACTTGAGCAGCTGTAAATCTGACTGTAAAACCAACTCATAAATGTTAATGGCCTCTGTGAAAACTGGACAACATCCATATGTGTGTGTGTGCACGCATATTTATATGTATACACTACAAGTAAAAATTCTAAATACTTAAATCTATATGGTCAACTAAAAAGATTAAATCAAACCATGAGAAAAGGAAGCAAGGAAGAGAAATCTGTCGGAAGAAGAGTAAAACAAGCGAGAGTATCAGGATTCAGTAGAGACCGACATTATTGTGACCCACGAAACACAAGACTTGCTTCTGTTTGGAGATAATTAGCAGGAATTGCACGTGTAACAATGGCTAACAGAGTTCAGTGGTGATTGTACCTCAAAACACTTAGAAAGGAACCGAAAAATGTATGTTAAAATGATTGTATCTCTATTTACTAGATAGTCTTTATATTTTGTCGTAGAAAATGTCATCATGTCTAGGATGTGCTTCTTAAGATTCTTGATATTTTGCTTCAAATATGGGAATTTGTATACATAAATGCAATCACAATATTTATTTCTATATAGAATTGTACAATGGGTTTACACCACTACAATATTGAATAGAATTTAGCAGAACTAAGCTTACAGTGTTGAGAATGAAGAGAACAGCCAAACCAGTGTCGAAGTCATTCAAGCTGTTCTCCAGCCTAAGGCAAACCCTAAAATATATAATTTTTTCCATTTAATTATATTTATTATTACAGCCTTTTGGTGGGAAAAAATTGTATATCCTAAGAAAGAGGTCTTTGAACCATTGTTAGTTCAGAAGTCATGCAATCAGTATTCATCTTTAAATAGTAAGATGGATGTTGCAAAACAGAAAAAGCGATGCCTGTTATTAGATGTAACTATGTCATCTAGGAAAATCAGCTAATTTTCACATATTTCTTTCATTCTTCCTTCCATCTTTCATTCCCTGTTTCTGATATCTAAGGGAAATTTTGTGCTTAAAATGTTTATGACAAAGAATTAACTCACAATGCAAACTGATGAATTCTTAACTTCAGAAACACAGTCCTTGAGTATTTCATCCAGTTTTTGAAGCCAGTTCATTCACTGACATATTAGTGTAAAATCAACACATTCTATCAGTATTTTCACTAGGCCTGGAACTGCTGTGCTGTTGCTGGATAGCCAGGCAAACCACTTATTTTTTCATGCAATTTTTGTCACAATATTCTTAAGAGTACATAGCTCATGTATTACTTATACACTGGATGGCTAACGATATAAACAGAATCTCCCACATAGCGACTAAAAATATTAGTCTGACAAAAATAACTTCAAAAGATTCTCCCAAATTCAGAACAAAGACAACAAGGATAGAGAATAGGAAAAAGACAAAAACCGTTACACGAAGAGAGAAAACCAGTTATGGTGAGAAAAGACTGGACAAAGCATCAGGAAGGAGCATTGAGAGGCCAGAAATAAAATTATCTCCACTAGCTGATGTCTGCTGCTTTAACACTCTGTATACTCCTTGTAACTAAAGAATATTTCAGTCTATGTTAGAATTTTTCTGCTGTGTGGGAGAAAAGAACAGTGGGATTGTATTTTTGAGTCAAAGAGGATACAGAAATGAAATGGTGACTGAAATGAATAAGCAGATTATGCTGAGTTTCTGTATTTAAAACATGGGTAATGTTTATTTCCCATCAGTGCAAAACCATGGGGATGAACTAAATCACAAAAAAAAGAAAAAAAAAAGCAGTAACAATGACAAATGAAAGATATAATTCTGAAAAGCAGTCTTTGTGGGATGAGAGTGCACACTAACAATTCAACGCATAATTAAAAAATAGTCTTGGATATCTTGCACCTATGAGTTTATAAATGATATTTCCTTTCCCCAGTAGAATCCACCCACTCTTAGCAGATGAGAACCTTGCCTAAAATACCACTATCTGCAGCAATATTATATAATATCTCTCCTATTTACAACACAACTTTTATTGCCTCCATTGGAACACAACAGAAAAAAACCCAAAGCCACAAAATTTTAAAAAAGGCCATGATAATAATTTCAACTGCTATAAACTGCTTCTTCTAGAGAGACAATGAGGAAAATTGTAGATGTCAGCCATGTTCCTAAGTGAATAGTTCAAGTAGAGTCACATAACACATCAACAGGTGTGTCATACCATACTGAGCAGAAAAAGAAAAAACAGAAGAAACTAAAAATATTCAGATGTCAGGAACACATAGCTTTCTATTCATTTGTATTTATGTAAATATTAAGTTGGCTGACAGTTACAACCATTATTAGGTTGTGGGTGAAAAACTGAACTGAAATAAATCATTCTAAAATCAACTATGCTTAACTTGTAATATAGTTTCTCTGTAATTTCTTACCCAGAATTACATTAAATATTTTATGCTTCATCATCAATCTACTTTTCAACATCTACAAAATTCTAATGCTTTTAATTATATTAGTTTTATTGGAAAACTGTTGAAATGAAAGAGGCATTTTAATAATGCTTTGCATATTATTTTCAGAACTGTAATTATGACACTGAAAATAATTTGAAATCCAATATTACTCATTCATACTTTGTTGTTTTGCTGTTGTTTTTAAGTGATTGGAAGTATTAAAATTTTACTTAGGAATTTAATTACAATGTAATTTTATGCTTATGGTAATCGCACACTCTATGTAACCTGATTTCCTTAACACTTCAAAAATGGAATGGTTTACTTTTCTATTAACCATAGCGATTTTGTTACAGAGTTTCTGCATATTTATTTTTTAAGTTTTTTTGATGTTGCTCAGACATCTCTTTTTAAATTACATCTGTTGACACCAGTAGGAATTATATTAAAAGAGAATTAGATCTTTATTGTATTAATACCTGATCTTGCTACCTCTGAGTCTTGGTACTGAATTAATTGGAACTTTAATGAGACCTTTACAATAAATTCTGAAAAGCACCTTTTGATCTCCAATAGCAGAACTTTATTCTACTTTCCAAAAACTGTGAAGATCTCATGTGATACCAAACTGACATAATGTCCTTGCTGATAATGGACACAGATCTACGTTGGATTCATGTTCAGTAATCCAACTTTTTGCATTCCTAGTCTAACAAGAAATAGTTATGCGGTAGAGAAGCCCTTCGTAGGCAAGAAAACGTAGCTTTCAGACTGAAGCGGGAAAAAACACAGAAAGCTGTGCTACTTGAGTTTTCCACCAGATATTCACACTGCGATGTAGATGAGATAATAGTATTAGCTTCAAATGGAAAGTAGTATACACTTTATTGTATTTTTTAAGACTCAGTTACAGTGTATAGGTGAAGGGCATCCTTGAAGAGCTAAATAAAATAGGGACAAGAAAAAAGCCTCAGCCCCACGGGCAAGTGATACAGATTAACTTACCCATACTGCTTAGGACTGTTCCCTCTAAAACAAACTGGCCTTATTTGCACTACGGTATTCTTGGTTCTACGTCTCCTTCGGCCCTGGGACAGAAGATATCACTGCTAATTTTTATCAAGTTAAAGTGCTTAAGATAGTATTACAGATTACCAAAATGGTGACTTTGTTCCTGTGAGGTGGAAATATGTGTTATATCCAGGGAAATTGCACATGGTTGTGTATCAGTCATAGGTGTGAAAAGTCTACTGGGTTGGTGCTGGCAAACTAGGCTTGAGGGAAAGGGATGAACCTTATGTAGTCCCACTCCTGTTGCCTTTTGGTGGGTGAATCCAGAATGCACTGTTCCCATGACTCTCACCTGGCTTTGTCTTGGAAAGAGCTAGTTGTAAGGGTCCAAACCAGACTAGTATGGGCTAATAATTGAGTTGTGTGCCACGGGCACATTATCCCTTCCTAACCTCTCACAGGCTGCTGGAGATCTTCCTGCTCTCATTCTTCTTCATGTGACTAGAATGTATAACTTTTCCAGTAGCATAGGGAAAGTCCTTGGAATGACTGCTTGTGACTTTTTTCCTACATTAGGACATTTCCATAATGTAACTTACCTGCTGGCCAGCTGTGTGCAGATCATTGCGTATCTCAGTTTTACAATCCTCGCTGCTCTGGTTCCAGTGACAGGAGCTGAAAGCTATTATTACATACCACCAAAGCACTTTCGTTTTCTGTGATTTCCGAGATGTTTAATTTTATGTTTTGTTCCATTTCAGAAAATGTGTTTCTCAAATCTCACTTTTTCATTTGTTGTTATTATGAAGCTAGTTTTCAAAAATAATAATAAAATGTACACCCATTTGTTTCTGTGAAGACTGGGCACGACACTTGCTACCTGCTATAAATAAGCTCCTGTGAGAATCTCAGAAGTACTGTCACAAGTATGCTGCCATGGTTTATTGGCTAATCAGCAAAGAATTGAAGTCTTGATTGGCTTTATTTGTTGGTTGATTGAAACGGCAAGATAGGAAGTACTGGACAGATTAATTAATTTGTGCTGGAGATTCCAAACTTAATCTAACGGATGCTGTCACTTTGATTGATGGCTGTGTAAAAGAAGAGGTGTTTTGAAAGAAACCTCATGAATTGTCACTTTTGTAGCACATTAATACTAAGTTCTCGCCATTTAACTCCTTCCATTACAGTTTCCAATATAAATATATAATAATAATATATATAAATATCAATGTCCACATGCAGCAACAACTACCTGAATGTTTACGAAGCAAGGGTTAATTAGCTTAGAAGGGTATTTACAATATGCAAGTCAAATGGTTATTAGCAAGATGTATATATTTATATACATATTTAAATATATATATTTTTTATGTATATATATTTAAACTTTACCATTCAGGTGAATGACAAAGGCTGTTTTAACCCTTGTGATTGAGACTATCTTTTGAAATTACAACAGCATCTATGTGATAATTTACAATACACAAAAGACAAAGTAAAGAGAAGAAGTTCCAGTCAGTCATAGCTACTATCTGTTATAAAATGTGACATGATGAGCAGTGGAAGAACGAACACTATTTTCACATTCTTATCAAGTTTGGAAAGTCAGGATTATAGCTCAGTAACGTTCAAAGCTTACTATTAATTTAACTTAACTGTTACTATTAATTTAACTTAACTGTTACTATTAAGCTATGATTTTATACTTTAAACTACATGTCTGTTATTCCATATGACAAGCTCCAACTTGGAGCCTTTCTGACAGATTGACATATTAAGCTCTTTCATTACCCCAGCATATAAATATTTCCTCTGTATTTGAGAAAGGACAAAAATAAACCAGGAATGGTAAAAGAGATTTCTTGAATTATTGCTCTATAAATAATCAAGATTTTTTCTTTATGTGACAAGAAACAAAATGAAGAGTTGCAAATTCATAAATTTGTGGAAGCAACTGTTATACTCTTTTCTCAGAGGCACTGATTTAAAAAAAAAAAAAAGTCTATTGTAAAGCACTACAAAATAATTTCTTTATCCAAAAGCTCTGAAGCAGTTATTAAACCAGCTGTTTTCAAAAGTACACAAATCTGCTAAGTTGCAGTTGGGTAACTGTTAAATGTTAAAGCAGTGAATGATCAGCGTGTAGCAGATGGCCTGGGAACGGGTTAGAAAATGGCAATGTTAATACCACCAGACTGAGATGTTCATTTGTGCTGTGGTATGTGCAGGCTGGGTGAATAATGAAGGCTCTGTAATAATTGTGTAAATCCCAACATTATTAAATCGATTCAGCTGGGGTTTCTTAATGTATGTGAAGCACTTGATGTACTTTGAGAAACACCTCCTCTTTTTGCTAAAGCTGTTCTCATTAACTCATACTGCTTTATTTGCTGTGACCTCAGTGTTCCTGTTTAGTAATGAGTGGAATAAAAATTAGAAATTGGCTTTAACTCTCCATATGAGAGCTGGGAAAATATTCCAGAAACTAAGCACCTATCACACTGGTTTTGCAGGTTGGACATTGTTTGAATTGTACACCTTCTATTTTAGGATTTTAAAATTAAAATTTCTCATGAGAGGAATAAGAGAAGGAAAATCACAACCTAGTCAACTGGTAAAAGTTGTTTTAAGCAGGTCAAATAAAAGAGTACACAAAATCGATAACCCCAATAGGTATCTTACTCAAACAGCTTATCAAAGCTTGCTGCTCCCTGTGTAATGCTAAAAGGTAGAATAATTTTGTATAGTTAGGGAGGACACAGATCAGGAATAATACACTTACATGCTTCAAAGTGACCAAAGAAATCCCCTGCATGACAGCCTCCAGAGGATGATCACCTGTGATACTGAGGTAAAACACAAACCAAAACAAAGCAGAAAGTCAACATACCGTAAACATACTTCAGGCAGATGCAGAGCTTGCAGATTGTCCCTGGAGCACCATACCTGGATATGTGCAGGTGTTAGAACATTTAAAAACTGTTACCCACCTACAGGTGTTTGCGCCCATGAAGTGGAAATTCTCTTTACACCTCAGCTTTTACCATGGATTAGGTGGAAGCTGAAGGTTATTAATACATTATTACTTTTCACCACCATGGGCAATATGCTGCTTCAGCCACGCCTGATGAGACTTACACCGACATCTGTGCCAGGACTGATAGCAGAAACACAGCCCTCTGGATCAATATGAGGCACTATACATGATTAACAGCCAAGGCAGCTGGAAACTTCAATTCTGCCAATTCCTGTCATTGGCTACTACAGATACATTAGGAAAAAAACAATAAGGGAAACTACAAATTTATAAGTATTGTTTCCCTTTTGTAATAGCCCATACTAAAGTTTTCACATAAATAAAGCTTTTAAGTAATGTCTATTAATAGTTCTGTATGAGAATATTGGATAAAGCACAGATCTAGAGAAGATTCATGTTATACTTACCTCCAATGCTATTTTACTGATAAAATTCAAAATGTCTGCAAGAAAGAGGTGGCTTAATACTTCCCCTTCCTTAGCTGTGGATCTTTTTGCAGAAGGGAAAGCTCCCACTGAAATCAAAGGAAGACTTCCTACTGATTTTATACAAAGCCACCCCAGTCCCCACATTTGTGTGAAACAGTTTTCCATCATATGCTGGTGAAAAAATTGAGGATGGGTAGAATTAACATTAAAAAAAAAAAAAAAGTCAGATTTTGCCCTCAGTCACATCTCTATAATCCTGCAAAGGTTATAAATGTCACTTGAAGTGTCACATGCTTGGCTAAGGACAGAATTTGCCACTCAGCTTGCAGGATAAAGAGGGACTACAGAGCTTTTTAGGATGTCTGCATTTTGCTTAGCTCTACAGTATAGTACAGCTTATAGGAAGTATAATCTGTTTCCAAAGATGGTTTAACCAGCCATGGTTAACTAGATTTAAGGATGAGTCTAATTTTACAGGGGTAATAAAGTGATTCTTTCAACAGTCTTCTTCAAAACTCCAGCTGCTACTGTGGCAAAAAGCGAGTGACTTTGATAAAAAAGTTCTGCCAGAACATCATTATTCTATGCCAATCTTCAAGAGTGTTTTCAGATTCCTGTGAAAAGCTAGGGCCAGCACAAGTCTGAGTACCCCTCAGACTCTCTTATCAGAGTGTAGAGAACTGGCCCTGCATGAAGCAGCAGCAATAAGTGCAAAGATTAATTTTAAGGTCCTCACAGTTTGTGTCTGTAATACTTGCAGACAGTGTAGGCTATGCTCTCAGTCAGGCCTGTCACAGGAGAGACAGACTAAACGGCAATCCAGAGCAGGTTTGAACACTGAGGTTTATTTAAGAACCAACAAAACTAACGCTACCATCCTATTTGATCTTTTCATGCAATCGGTTCCCCCACAGTATTATTTATTCTTGCCTTCCCTTCCCATCAAGAAGATCACTGCTTGTCTGCGAAAGCTGGACCGAAAGTCCTGCGGGTTTCATGTGGTCCAGCTGTTTGCAGCTACAGCTGTGTCCCTAGACCTCCTCCAGCAATGGCTGGTGCATTTCAGAGCATCTCTCCCACGGGACAAGGCTTCCTCAATCTCAACAGTCAATATGCAGAAGCACAATACACCATCAGCTTCCCAGCTGATTCTTTTGACAAATGTATAAGGTGTATCTCTCCACTTCATAGTGCCACCTGTGTAACTTCTGTTCAGTCAGGCTGTTACCGCAGTTTACAACCAGGCCATACTGGCTGTAGCTCACTACAGTAGGCTTGTGCTTGAGAATTCAAAGGCTTAGTTTGAGACAATCATGCACAAACACATGCACCTCACAACCATTCACAATTTGAGGCACTCCTCTACTACCAGAATGCCTGAACTTCTAATAGAAAACTCAGGATTTGCACCATAATGGAAGTCTGAGAGTGAATTAATGTGTATCTGTATAACACGTACACACATAGTGTGTATGCAACTGGGAAGCAAGGGTCCTGGTGCAAAACAGCAACAAGACAAACTGACAGGACACGCCTCAGGGGTCAACACATAGGGACTCATTAAGTAGTTTCAGTTCTTCTAAACTAATTTCTATTTTCAGTATGTGTATAAAAACTTGGTTATGAGAAGGAACAATAGAATTGGACCTGCTGTGAAACGGTTCCAGATGTGTATCTTTTATGATCTTCTCTTGAAATTGAAGCACAAAAAATGGCTAACGTATTGATTGAACTTAAAATAACCCAGAGAATATTACTGCTTGTAAAAGCAGCCAGCATTTTGTTTCGTTTGCTTCATCCATTTTCCCTATTCATCCTGTTTCCAGATCATTAATGAAGACTAAAAACAGTCCTAAATTGCACCATTTAGTAAACTCTGTATTTTATATTTCCATGTTTAGAAAACACTGTTTATTTTGTCAGTATCCAATCCATAACAGTAGTTTGCTTCTTATCCCAAAATATCTGTATTTCCACATAGCTTTTTATAAGGAGTTTGATTGCAGCATTTCTGAATGAAAATAAATTATAACTGTGAGTTCCTGTTTACCTACTGTTTTGCTGACCAGATTGACAGTATCTTTCTAATAGGTTGGAGCCATACTTTTTCCCTTTCGAGAATTGATCTAGGTTCAGTCACATCGCATCTTATCACATTCCAGTATTTCAAAGAAAGTTTACAAAGGAATACAAAGTCTTCATATGAAACTTGTATTTTACTCAAATAAGTTAAATAATAGGGTTTACGTAATGGAAGAGCTGCATTACCTGTGTTAGGCAGACAACAGAGCTGAGTAATGGTGCTTTAAACTTTTGAAGTGAATGAAAGTTTCAGGATTCATTATTTGTTTCAAACAATTTTTGATTGCTGTCATAATGCTCACAGTTAGGTGACATGAGTCATTTTGAGAGTAAGGTAAAGTTACCTTCCAGAACTTCTGCAAGCCATGCCCTTTAAAAAAAAAAAAACTTATTTTTCTAAGTGGCACAGGCATGTAATGTAATTCTTCCATTCTTTCAGAGATTTGGGTGTACCAAGTTTTTGTGGATTTTTCCTAGGAAAACTGAAAAAAGTCTGAAACCTCTGAAACAGCTTCATAATAAAAATATTTTTCGAGAAAGATAAGCTAGTGGAGCACTGGAAAATGTCATAGCACAGGTGTTGAAAAGGGAGGAAAAAAAAGAATTGAGGCCAGTCAATCTCAAATCTGAAAAAGTTTAGAAAAGATAATCAAAGGAATTCTTTGCAAGTGCATGCATGATAGTAATAAGATGAACAGCAGTCAAGAACAAATTGAGTCAAAAAAACCTGAGTGATAAAGGAACCAGGTGTTATGGATAGGGAAAAAGTAATAGAAATCCTGTGACTTTAATCTATTAACTCACATCTCACAAAACATTCCCATAAGTAAGCTGTGGGAAAAGATTCTCAATGAAACTTCTGTTCTGTTGCAGCAAAACTGGTTGGACAGCTCAATCCAGAAAATAAGTTTTCAGCAATTCACTTTCACATAGAAAGATATGTCAAGTAGCATTCTGAAGATTATTACACCCTTTGGTATTTTCATTAGCGATCTTTCTGATGGAACATAAAGTGGACTTATTACATTTACAAATGACACCAAGCTGAATGAGGATATGTTGGGGACAGGCTTAGAATTAAAAAAACATGAACAAATTCGAGAGATGATCTGGAAAGAGTAAAATTAATTTCTATGAAAATAAATGCAAGACGACCAACTACACAAATACAGGCTGGTAGCATTTCTTCAGAAAAGGATCCAGGCTTTTGTGGATCACAAACTGAACACAAGACAGTAATACCACACCATTGCAGAGAAGGCAAACTGCATAGTGGAATGAATAAATATAAGGATAGTCTACCTGTCCTGATTTGAAGTAGAACAGAACCAATTTTCCTTTCAGTAATTTTACTTTTCAGTTAAGCCTCTTCTAACTCTCTGAAATTAACGGAATATTCTTCAGACAGTGTCTGCTTCCACAGTGATAATTCCCAATGTTTATACTTGATGCCAAGGAATGGTATGCAGACAGACTCTTGCTTATACTTATTGCTATAACAACCAAGGTCAGCCAACTTTGTTATGTACCAAGTTGGATGGTCAGCAGCCAAACAGCGTAAAGGGGTCACACCTGCAGGGAGGAGTGGACAGGACAGATGACCCAAAACTGACCAACGGGATATTCCATCCCATCTGCTTCATGCTCAGTATAAAAGCTGAGGGATCAAAGGGGTCAGCCTCTTTCTTCAATGGCCAGCATCCAAGGAAGACTCTGTCTGTTCGTCTGCCTTTGATCCCAATCCATGTGTTCCTGAATCCAGATCCAGAATCCAGTTCCTGTCCATCGCTGAGTCCAGTCTGAGACTTTCCCCATGCCTGTTGGTGACATGATTGTCATCCTGGGAGTTCAATAGGGTTTTGTATATATTGTAAATATTTCATTATTTTATTATTAATATTGCATCAAAGTAGTTTCGTTTCTTTTTCAACCCCTAAGTTCTCTCTCTCATTCTTCTCTCCCTCTGAAGGGAGAGAGAATGAGAGAGAGAACTTAGGGGTTGAAAAAGAAGGGAGAGAGGTTAAAAGAGCATCTGTGGTTCGTTGGTGGCCAGCCCAGCCCAAACCATGACATCTACTGAATAAGAGAAGAAATCTTTCCACTCTGTTCAGCTCAGCTGAACTCTGTACACAGTTCTTTTCTGAGATCTGTGTTTCAAGAAAGATGTGAATTAGTCTATGCAGTCTATGCCTGTGATAAAGGAAAGAGAATGATCAAGTTCTAAAAAACATGACCTACCTACTGAAAAAAAATGAAGCTACGAAACCTAAATAAAAGAAGGCTGAGAGGGGTTACAATACCATCTTCAAAGATGCATGAAATCAGAATGGAAAAGAATAAATCATCTCAAAGGTCCACCTTGCCTGTTATCATGTTTCTGGTAATGGCCAGAAACAGAAGCTCAAAGAAAGTAAGTAAAAGAAAAGATGATAGATCCAAAACTTTCTCAACCTTTAACTATTTTCAACTGACGGACTTCCTGAACTGCAGGTAGTTTTCATGTATTTAATAACTCTCAGCAGACAACGTGCCTAACAGGATTTTGAAAGATTGGTACAGTGATAGAGAAAAAAATCTGTTACCCATGCATGGGTGGATAGGACTGTGAGTAGTGGACTTCAGTTACAGCAACAACAATTTAGGGGAGATATTAAAAAATATAAATATCTAGTGGTAAAGGACAATGAAGTACAGGGGCAATTTGCCTGAAGAGCTTGTGGAGTCTTCATAGAATCATAGAATGGTTTGGTTGGAAGGGACCTCAAAGATCATCTAGTTCCAACCCCCTTACCATAGGCAGGGACACCTCCCACTAGACCACATTGCTCAAAGCCCCATCCAACCTGGCCTTTAACACTTCCAGGGATCGGGCCTCCACAGCTTCCCTGGGCAACCTGTTCCAGTGCCTCACCACCCTCAGAGTAAAGAATTTATTCCTGATATCTAACCTAAACCTACCTTCTTTCATTTTAAAACCATTACCCCTTGTCCTATCGCTACATTCCCTGATAAAGAGTCCCTCCTCATCTTTCCTGGAGGCCCCCTTTAAGTACTGGAAGGCTGTAATAAGGTCTCCCCAGAGCCTTCTCTTCTCCAGGCTGAACAACCCCAACTCTCAGCCTGTCCTCATAGCAGAGGTGTTCCAGCCCTCTGATCATCTTCGTGGCCCTCCTTTGGGGTCGCTCTAACATATCCATGTCCTTCTTGTGTTGGGGGCCCCCGAGCTAGACACAGTATTCCAGGTGGGGTCTCATGAGAGTGGAGTAGAGGGCGAGAATCACCTCCCTCAACCTGCTGGCCATGCTTCTTTTGATGCAGCCCAGGATGCGGTTGGCTTTCTGGGCAACAAGTGCACATTGCTGGCTCATGTCCAGCTATTCATCCACCAGTACCCCCAAGTCCTTCTCCTGAGGGCTGCTCTCAATCCATTCTCTGCCCAGCCTGTATCTGTGCTAACCCACATGCAGCACCTTGCACTTAGCATTGTTGAACCTCATGAGGTCAGCATGGGCCCACCGCTCAAGCATCCCTTCCCTCCAGCATGTCAACCGCACCACACAGCCTGATGTCATTGGCAAACTTGCTGAGGGTGTCTTCAATCCCACTGTCTGTGCTGCCAACAAAGATGTTAAACAGTCCCAGTACTGATCCCTGAGAGATGCCACTCGTCACTGGCCACCGCTTGTACATCAAGTCATTGTCTGCAACTCTTTGAGTGCGACCATCCAGCCAGTTCCTTATCCATTGGTCAAATCCATGTCTCTCCAATTTAGAGACAAGGATGTCATGTGGGACAGTGTCAAATGCTTTGCACAAGACTAGGTAGATGATGTCAGTTGCTCTTCCCTTATCCACCAATGCTGTAACAGCGTCATAGAAGACCACCAAATCTGTGAGGTACGATTTGCCCTCAGTGAATCCATGTTGGCTGTCCCCGATCACCTCCTTATTTTCCATGTGGCTTAGCATGGTTCCCAGGAGGACCTGCTCCTTGATCTTGCTGGGCACAGAGGTGATACTGACTGGCCTATAGTTCCCTGGGTCTTCCTTTTTAACCTTTTTAAAAATGGGGTTATGTTTCCCTTTTTCCAGTCAGTGGGAATTTCACTAGACTGCCACAACTTCTCAAATACAATATATAAGATAGATAATAGATATAAGGAAAAAATTCTTTATTGTCAGGGTGGTGAGACACTGGAACAGATTGCCCAGAGAATTTGGAACCCTGGAAGTGTTCAAGGCCAGGCTGGATGGAGCTTTGAGTGACACGGTCTAGTGGAAGTTGTCCCTGCCCATGGCAGGGGGGTTGGAACTGGATAATCTTTAAGGTCCCTTCCAACCTAAATGATTCTATGATTCTATGAATTTTATTTCTTTCCTACAGCTTCATCATAGGAAATTCTGGTACTAATACTTTAATTGTTCATATTTTTAGATTTTCTTATTTTTCCAGATTACTATTATTTTTTTTCTTTTTTTTTTTATTCTCATGGATTTTCATCTGTTTTTCCTTATATTGGAAATAGGAAATCTGTGCATATGCTGTTTGCTTTCTGCATTTTAGACTAAGCATCAGAAAAAGACTCTTCTAATTAGTGTGTTTCTATACACAATGAAAATACCACACTGAAAGCAAATGTAGCCCTCTTATTGGCTTGCAAGTAATTCTAGGAGAAAATCATTTCTTTGCAGAAAGCAGTACTAAGTCTATGCACTACTTAATGATATGGTCACATGCTATCTCTTTATTCTGATTTGAATTCTATATTCATTCAGCTAAAACTGTCTCTCAATTAAATCTTCTGTCCAAATGATCAGAGAAGTGTGTGACCCTTGAAAGGCAACAGAAGAGTGGTAGATAACATTTTAAGAAAACTTGTCCCTTTTCAGTGTTCTGTACTCATAGTAAAAACAATCACTGCGTGTCTCTGAAAATGTAGATCTCTGTGTAATCAATTCAATTCAGATAAACAAGCAGTTTTCACTTACTAGCAACCAAGATAAAAATTAAAGCTCTTAATTTACAAGTGAAAGTGTATTGAACGAATGCTAATAAAAAGTTCTCACTGCTTTTCATGACAAAAGGCAAATTTGTTTAAATTGCCATAAACAGGAGATACATATATATGTGTATATAAAGACAAAAACCTGTAAATCATTAATGGAAATAATTACTAAACTAATACAGTGTATTGCTGAGAAGGAATGTCCATGAAATAAATCAATGCCATGTCTTGTTACCAATATATCCAATAAGCTTTCAAAATGAGGAAAAATATCTATTTTTGAGAAGTCTTGGCTGTGATACCACTCTTGAAGGTTTGAGCTACGAACAAGAGTAAGTTAATAAAACTGCATTTAATTACAAGTCTTTTCACCCCACATTAAAATTAATCAGTACTTTCTTTGTGTTTCTCCTCTTCTGCATAACATGTGGGTCCAGATGGTTCTCAAAGACTGTAATTTCTAGGGATTTTGAACAACACATTTGTATTCTGTAATAGAAGGCATTTGATCCTTTATTTGATGTTGGTTCTCGGAAAATCCCTACCTTTAAAAATTCATGAGAGGATTGGAGTGGTAATCTAAGCAGCTGGTCATTTTCCTGTTCAGTTCTTTTAAATCTAGCAAAAAAAAAAAAAAAAGAGAAGATTTTAAAGCAGGTTCATGTTTTCCAGGTCCTAATAAAGATAATAGACTGTGAAATTTCATCTGTAGAACATAAAATGTCAAGAATCTCAGCTAATGAAAACAATTGACTACAGGGTTAGTAATATTACCTGGTCTGTTGACAGCAAAAATACACACTTTACTGGAGGTTTTTTCCTCCACTAGTTAAAAACACATTATTTATGAGTACATGGATGAGTCAAGGGGTTGTTAGAAAGACATGTGACCTTTTCTCTTTAGCTAAGTGGTCTGAATATCACCCAAGTCCGTACGGAGTGACAGCCAGTACTATCTGATGCGTATTCTCTGGCATATACAAAATTAGCTCAATGTCCAATTCTAGTTCATGAAGATCAATTTTTCATTTTACAAGAATGATCAATTGTTCAACTGCTAGAAGATCAGGATGAAAAATACAGTCTAAACTGATGAAAAGAATGAATAACATTTTATACTTAGGCATACCTTAACCCAGAAGGGAAGTACTTTGATGGTATACTTGCATTTCCACCACTTGCCATGTATGGAAGTAGAAGTGAAAATAGCTGTTGTATCATAAGGATATGTGCAAGTGCAAACATTAAATCATGGAAAAGGGTTTCTTTATTTTGTGGCACCAATGCACTATACAATATATGATGTGTACATATATTTGTGTGTCAATTTTTTATGTTATATATGATATCTATCATTATAACTAATGAAATTAAAATGTGCTAGATACCTATATAAAATACATGGAAGCTCTTAATCCAATTCAATAATACTACATGGTATTTGAAACCTCTTTGAGATAAAATTTTTATTAAGTGAATGTGAGATTTTCCTGAAGGACAACTTAAGTTTGGAGTAAGATCATCAGTATATTTAGATATAAGGTTGAAGGAGGGAGGAAAAACATACATTATCATTCATGATGAAATATTATGAAATCTGTTCAGAAAAGATCTAAATATAGTAAATTTTTTTACATTTGTACTATGCAAATGTGAAAAGAGTTTAAGTTGAGTTTCTGCAGATTCAGTCCCAAGGCTATGCTATATTTTAATAGCTTTTCTGTCACTAATGAACATAAAGATGCAAAACACTTAAATATATAAAAGCTGACCTGTACTTTTCCTTTACATTCCACTATCTCATACATCTGTACCTTTCTTTCCTAAAAAGTCCATTTCATTAAATTTTATGGCTTAACACCTTGTTTTTATTTTTTCAGCTTTTAAAAAACAAGCTGCTGTTTCAAAAATCTCCAATTAGTTCATTGGTTTGTCTCCTTCCCTTTCTTTTCCAAATTTCAATTATGATTTTTTTTTTTGTCTTTGCAATCAGGAAAATACAAGGGATTTTGGTCTGTTAGGTGGCAGGCTTGGGTATTTTGGGTTATTTATTTATTTATTGGCAGATGCTGTGGCAGTGTGCAGCAAATTCAAGTGGGAACAGAGAGAGAGGAGGGATAAAGGAAAAAGATCATCATTTGGGTTAATAGTGATTACCATAAAGACGCATGTGGTACCGCTCTCTCCAAATCTAATTACTGAAATGAATAGCAGGAGTAGAATTCTCTGATAGGTTAGTCCAAATGCATCCAGGGAATTTGTATGAAAGGACAGCATTTGTCAAATCATCATCTGTGTCCCTTGTTCCAGAGTGCTCTGTGGGAAATATCTAAAGTGTAAACATGAGTGGATTATCAGCTTTCATGGTATCATTGCGTTGCACCTTTCCTCCAGCAAAGAGAATGAATGATCGTCTGTCTTTATAATGATCCTCTAGTGAAAGATGGTAGTGCTCACGGATTAGATGGAATTTAACATGTCAGAGAGAATATTTCTTCAGTAAAAATAAAAACTGACTTTCAAGGGGAATATGCGTAAGTTACCATATTTCAGTTTTAGTGAATTAAAGTGATTAAGATAGAAATTTACATTGTATAAGAAAATCTATTTAAAAATTACAAAGCAGAATTTGAGAACTGGGATGCTGAGGGTTAAAATTCAGGGCAATTTAAACTGCAATTTCAGCTTCTTTTTTCAAATTGCTTTTCTAGTCTCCAACTAGACAATGCTCAGGTAGGTTGAAGTCCAAGAAGCCTATCACATCTAATTTAGATTGTCACAACTGAAAAAAAAAAGTGGGAAATCAAATCCATTTGTTTCTGTTGCTTAGGAGACAGGAGAAGGAATAATAATTTCAGCTGGGCTATCAGGAGTCAAATGCAAAATTATTATTAGCAATAATAAAAATACCCATGGAAATTTGCTGATGTGAATGTGAGTTTTGGTGCTTTGCCTGTTGTGCTCTGAATGATATGAATAGGTGAAGTGTGTGAGTCTTCAGCGCCCTCTGAAAATCAGAGCCCTCCAATAAAGCATTCAGGACATGTTATCTTTCTTTTTTTTTTTTTTTAAAAAAAAAAAAAAGGCCTCACATAAATTCACATTACAGTGCCATTTAGTGATCAAGAAAGCAGGGGTCAACACAATCAATCACAGGGTCAAAGATTTGAAATGATGCACAACATGGATTGCATGAGCCCAAGAGCTGCAGCACCTTGAAGACATCTAGGAGAGAGAGAAGGCAGATTCCAGCTTCTGTGTCTGGAGAAGCCCCTTGCAGGGGGATGAGACATCACTGTCAGCATTGTTGGGAACACTGACTTCTGAAAAACAGCATCTCCTTGCTTCTGTTGATATTCCAATGCACACTTAACCTCTAATTTGAGCAAGAAGAAGGCAGCCCGGCACACCTCTCACTGCCCTTGGTTTAGAGGATTTCTAGCACAATACTGGACATTTCCCTAAAGACACAGAGACCTGCAGGAGGGGAAGGACATGCCTCTGTGTCTCTTTCTAGTAAATTCACTAAATAATCTTCACATTCTGTAATGATGTCACCAATGCAAAAGGATCTGGCAGAGAAAGATGAAGAGAGGAATAAAGGAAGAGGAGAAAAGGGAAGGGAAGGGAAGGGAAGGGAAGGGAAGGGAAGGGAAGGGAAGGGAAGGGAAGGGAAGGGA